>VMRN01000019.1:3548266-3655766 GCA_010277015.1 Poeciliopsis turrubarensis
GAGGGGGAGGAGGGGGAAAAGGCGGCTTGAACTGGTGCGGGTGGTGGGAGAAGCCGGGCTGGTGGTGAGGGTTGATGGTTGGGGAGGGAAGGAGCCGGTGCGACGCAGCGGGGTGTCCAGGGTGGTGGGGGTGTGTGCCGATGCCCAGGGCGACCTGGTGGACCAGCGCCCCCCCTTGGGGATGGGAAAGGCCAAAGCCGTGCTGGAGGAGCGGGGGTGGGGGACGAGAGGGCAGGATGGGGTGATGGGCGGCGGTGAGAGGCCCGCTGGATGGGTAGGAGAGCAGGGTGTGAGGGGCGGCCGAGGTGTGTGTGGGGCTGTTGTGGTGCAGATGTGTGAAGGTGTGTGTGTGGACAGTAGGAGGGATGTAGGCATGCGGTCGCAGGGGCCCATAGTTGCCGTTCCATTCCTTGTTGCTGTGGTTTGAACCGTACGGCTGCACCTGATGGAAAGACGCAAAACAAAAATGATGAACAGCTACACAGTGGAAAAGCATCAAAAAACAGCAACAGTACTACTTCAATAGCATCAAGATTGGCTACTATATATGATATGCATAAACTTAGCCCCCCACCTTCTTCAAATCAAACTTTTCCCTCAGGTGATGTGGGGTGAACTTATACAAGTAATATGTAAGTTTTCCTCCCAACGTTTCCAACTCAGCTTTTTCAGATGTTCTGAATTGACCTTGGGTGCTCTGAGTCTATTTTTTCCCCTCACTTTGAACTTACTTTTACTGGTAAAACTGCCTCAGACACAGGAAGGGAGATAACCTGAACTAACCTGACCAAAGCCCAGATGGTGCTGCTGTCCTGTTAACTTCTGCTGTCGCGGCAGGATGGGGGCGGATGGCAGGAGAGGGACGGAAGAGGCAGTGCTCTGTTGCCCTACGAGACTGCAGCGCCCTTTGGATCGGGACCAGGATTCTGAGGCTGAAGGGACACAGGGAGGTAAATCTTGATACAGCAATAAAACACAAAAAGGAGGGAAAAAAACAATCTGAAAAAGAGACGGCAATAGGACTAGAAGTGCACCAGTCATATCGAGTAGACAGTAGTTTCTGCACATTTTTACTTAATCAAGGATTTTTAGGCAGAATACTGAAGAATAATTTTGTATGCTACTTTGAGACACAAATTAGGATGTTCTTGTAAGTCCTTGTGTTTTACTTTTATTTAAGTGTGGAATAGAAAGACCTTGAAGAAAACTAGATCAGTGTCGGCCAGACTGGTGCATCTCTCCATCAGACTAAAAAGACTGACAGGAAAAATTTCAGTTATCACCCAGAAATTAGTTTTTGAGCAGAACTACAATAATACATGGCTGTGTCTTTGGTGTACTGTAAAGTGTGAAAATTCAGCCCGATATCCGACTTCTGTTTAGATGATTAAACCTTTGTGAATCCAAAACCAAACACTGCATCTCAAAAGTAAACAGAATGAACTTAAAAGAGCCTTGAAAACAAAAATATATTATTGACACTCAGAGAGGGGGATCACATGAAAAGCAACTTAGTCCATGGACTCTGATCTGTATCAGTTTAAAACCTTCAGTGACTACAACCAACAATCTGGTAAGTACAGAAAGGTAGAAACTGATCTCACATCAGTGTCCTCTGAAACATTTTCTGCTGCAAAACGAGAACCAGCAGAGAGAAAAAAAACTGATTTAGCCCATCTCCAGATGAAATGCATCCACCTTTCCCTTCACAGAGACTGAACTGTTTCAGAAAATATTTGTCAGATTTGAACAAGTCAGAATTGTGACGCTAAGGATTCTAAACAATTCTTAAACACAGCTCAATATTTATTAGAGGGAAAATCATTAAAAAGACAGGCAATGCCAACTGCTTGCCTTCCATGGATGCACTCATGAGGTGAAGGGGCTATAAGTTTAAAATCTCTGCTGGTGTCTCTTGATCACCTGTTATAGCCTCTATGACCCACTAGAGGGCGGTAAGACCCTACATCTCCCATTTGACCTGCAAAGGAGATGCAGCCAGAGCACAGGTGACACCACATGGCAGATGGTAAGAAAGAGGAACGTTTGTGGTCAGAAAGAAAGCACGTTTCTGGGTGGGTTAGATCACTAACATTTTCACAGCAAACTAATCAATGAATAAAAAATATTGTTCCCACAGACCTGTTCTCTGGACACGCTCCTGCGTGTTGTGAGTGTTGTTGTTGGTCTGGACCCTCATCGGTGGAACTACCATGGTCCTAATACCCCGTGGTCTCCGGTCCTGCTCGGATGGGGAGGTCAGGGGTGCCAATACGGCAGCTAAAGGAGAGCGGTTGTTGTTGTTGAGGTAACGGTAGGCGTTGTTGCCACACTGGGATGTCGATGTGTCCGAAGAGGGCGAGCCTTCCACCGTGTCACAACCGCTTTCATGGCCGTCGTCCTCAGACATGCTGAACAGAGAGATTTGAGGACCATGTTGACAACGCAAACCAAATCAGGAAAAGTACAACTTTTGTTATCTCATAAAGAGCCAAGTACAAATAGTACATCTGCATAACCACCATTTTGAGAGGCATGATAGCCTCGGAATGCGAAATGATTCTGTGCTGAGACATCAAAAACGGTTGTAAAAAATATTAACTGTTTACACCCGGACCAGGGGGGGGTATTAGCAATTCTTGTTTGGTCTCTGGGTCATCCAATCAAAGCGCTACCTGTTGGGCCTCTTGCACGGTGACGCTGAAGGGCTGGACTGCAGAGAGTTTGAGGCAAACGAGCTGGTGCTGAGGCTGCTGTCGGGGCTGCTGAGAGAACACACTCTCTCCATGGACACACTGGTGTTTCTGCAAGCCTCACATCCACACTCTCCTTTACACCTGTTGGTGGAATATTAGGGTTTTATTTCACATGAAAATATAGTTCAATTATCAAGTAAATTTAACAGATTTACTTGATATTTATACTCACTGATTCAGATGGCACCCCTGACGACCTTCGTTTCCCACCTGATCTTCTTCGTCACTCAGATCACTGCGGATGCTGATCACGCTAGGAGCTGGGCTTGGCGTGTCGGCCATCAGGACGGCCACATCCCGTATCGGCTCCCTCGGAACATCGACCCGTCTGTTTCCACTTGCTATCGACTCTTTAAAGCAGTTTTCCTTCAGCTCTGTGCCATCTTGTTCCACAGTTGGTTTTTTCATTTCTGGTCGCTGGGATTCCACCAGGGGCGCCACTTTTTGTGGCTGTCCTCTTCCAGACACTGCCTGTCCGACAATGTCAGCCATTTTGGGAGACCGACATGATGAAATGTGGATGTTGCTGGGGTGGGACAGGTTCCTTTTATGCAAAATAATTAATACATCAAGTTAATTTATGCTGGAGTGGCCTTTATTTGAATACATGACAGAATCAGAACCCTACCTGTTGTGCCCTTGTCTGTTCCGTTTATTGGTTGGTTGGGGCCACACAACGTGAGCTATGCCAATGTTGATTGGCTGATGTGCAGAAAGAGCTGGCATCTGGTTGGTCAGGAGAGGCTGCTGCATCACTGCATTGTAGTGGCTGTTGTGTGGGTGCGCTTTCCTGAAACGAGGGAAATAAAAACTTTGCCAATGGTGCCATTAGGAGGTGAGCTCACCATCCTCGGGGAGATTCGCCACATTATTTTCAGTGATCTGGTGCACCAATGAATGGGTAAAACAAAGTATCAACTCAAATGAAATTGACAAGACTTTGAAATAATTTGGTTAAAAATACAATAAATTTCCTTTCAGTGTCATTTTTTACAAGCAGGGATTTTCCCAAATTTAAAAACTTTGATGACTCATATTTTGGTGACTCACCCCCAGTCGCTTATCCTCTGTGGTCCAGCCGCGGTGTCACTGGTGAGGGAGGGAGGAGGCGGTGGAGGGGGGTGAGAGGGTGGAGGCCCCACTGGAGTCATTTGCTGCCACGCTGTAGGGACAAGGAGCTGCTGGCCTCGGCTAGACCAGGCCTGCTGCAGAGAGGAGACGGGGGGAGGGGAACCCTTCTACTGAGTCAAGCTTGCAGATTAGTAAACTCTTCAAATGTTTGCAACATCACCTTAAAGCTGACATATTTACAGTCCCTATTTACAAGGATGTTCCAAAGCCCTCATAATTTGCTTTACTGCCACAGTCTTAAGTTGTAAATTAACAGCAGTAAACACACACCCAGTTCAGTTACATGTTGCATGAGAGTAATATGGTAAACTGCAACATGAAAAACTACCGATAGGAAAGATAACTGACATCAAATAAACTTTATTCATCGAATGAAATTTACAAAGGTCCGGAATGCCAACATGAACTCAAGGTTTGAGCTCAACAACTTCTGGTTGAGTCTTTATCTTACCTGAGCTATTACTCCGGGTCTCACTGGTAGAGGTTGTATGGGAGGGGCTTGAGTTACCATGGGGACAGAATAGGTTGCTGGCTGATTAAGGTTTCCTTTGAAAAGAACATAAATATTTTAACATTTCCAGCCTTTTTTTTATTGAATCAAATTTCGAAAGCAGCAAATAGTCACTGTAGAAAGTAACCTGCAGAATGTGCATACCTTGCATTGTCGGAGGACAGAGGAGGAGGGCAGGAGGGAAGGACTCACTGCATCCAAACTGCCCATTTCCTGTTAGCGCTATCCCAGGATGCAACACGGATGGAGCGGATTGGGTTATAGACTGTATTGGGCAAGTTTACATGGAAGAAGAGGAAGAACAAAAATCAACTTTTGAATAATGAAACCAACACTGCAATAACTATTGATATGGTTCACCAATTCTTATGCTCATAAATTATAGTAAACCATTAAACGCATAATGTCACTATATCTGGGTAGAACATGAACCTGAATTGTGCTGTAGCCCAGTGGAAGGCCAGAAGATCCAGTAGGAGCTAGAGGGGGCCTTGACAGATGAATTGTGTTCTGGTTTAAAGCATCAAAAACAGTGGTGCTGGGACGGTTGTGGCACATGTCCATGATGCGGAAAGATGACTGAACACTGTGAGAAAACAAGGAGGTTAAAAGAAATGCACATTCACAGCTAAAGTCTTGTTCAGAGGGACTTTCACTAAAAAATTCCAGCAGATGTTCTACGCTAGCTGGATAGAACATCTTCTGGTTAAGAAGAATTTAAAAATATTATTAAAGTTCTTTTTATCTGCAACGGTGAAGTGGTAAATCTCCTGGTCAACATAATCTAACGCCAACTGTGCAGCTCTATCGAGATACTCCCCAGCTGCAAAGTTTCAAGTCCCACTTTGTTCTACTGCAGTACAACTTAATGCAGAAAAATGTTAATCAGCTGAAGGCTCAGTCAGCTACTAAACAGTGAAGCAACAAAACAAACGCATACAACCCACCCTGCCTTGAACACAGTAATTGTACAAGACTGCTAAGCACATTTCTATAAACCAAATCCTGGTTTGCACAGTCATAAAAAACAAAAAATTGTATGGGCCAGATTCATGTTTGTTTGGAAACACAATTTATTTTAGAATCAAGTCTTGCACTAAGCTTTATCATGTGTCCTGTTTTGCCAAGCAGAGTTGTGATATTATTGACTCATACATTTTCATAAATTATGACTGAATTATCACTCATAATATTTGTGAGTTTCTATCTAATTAAGAAGGTTAAAATATTGCAATAAATATTTTTCTTGCTCTCAACTAGAAAGAACCATGTGCCTTCAAAAACAATTTTGCTCTGGTATACAGTTTTAGTATTGTGGCAATCATGGTTTCTGCCAGCTTTGCAGATACAGAGATGAGCATTTTCACTCAGTTTTCCTGAAACAAGCCTTATTAGGTTAAATTCTTTTGCAAGGAATTACAGGCTTAATAAATCACTAACTGGTAAACCTCCTTACTGGTTGCTGTGGGGGTAGTCCAGCAGATGAGTCATGGTGAGGAACGGGTGATTTAGGACGCTCGATGGAACCGTCCTATCCTCGGCGTCGATCAGCAGCATGGTCTTAAGGAGGGACACAAACTCTCGTCTGTCTGCCTTCTCTGCCTGCATGTCACTGGTATCAGGACTCAACAACAAGTTTACCTTGGATATGAAAGGAAAACATTTTACTGTCAAAAATTACCAAGGTGATTTTTTTCTTTAATCCACATCTTAAAATTAGTTTTTTTCAGAGTATATTCACCACTTTGTCGCTTGGTGTTGTTGGACTTACATGTGCTATGTCATCCAGACAACTGAAGATATACTTCCTGGCCTCTTTGGATTTAAGTCCTGTCTCCTTCTCATGCTCCTCTGTCGTCTGTACAAAAAGTGCCGGACATAAAGGTCAATGTAACAAGTGAGAATTTTTATGTAGACTAGTGTGTTTTTTTTCCCTGTAAGCTAATTTCACACCAGTGTGCAAAAGCACAAGGGAAGATTATATAGCAATATTTTGCAAAATGTTGAAAGATACTTGATTAATATCACCGATGAGCAGTGAGAGGTCAAACTCTTTAGAATGTCAGATAATGTTTCACACTCTCAGCATCTGCATGTAAATCTGTTTAATCAAAGGGTTTGTACTGGGTCTTTACTTGACACATCAGGCAGAGATGAGCTGAAATTCACTTCAACTTGATACAGAGGAAGTTCGGCACAGTCTCGACATAGCTTTGTGCTTTGGTGAGCTTTCCGCAGGCTGTTCTGACTCCGTCCTGTTTTGACAAGCTCATGCAACCTGTTTCCTACTGGTAGATTGAAGAATTTCTAGGAAATATCCTCTTCAAATTTTACTCTTCTCTGATTGAGTAAAAAAAAAAAAAAAGTACAATCTTCTTGCCGAGTACCAATATCACCAGAGTTTTAATAATGGTGTGTTTGTGTTTATTTGTGCAATGTGAACCACAAACCTTTAGTCTCCAGGTGGCGTAGGGAGAGTCCGATTCTTTGGTGAAGAAACGGGTGGTCTTTGTTCCCTTGTTGAGCAGCTGCTCTGCAGGCAGTCCCTGCGTCTGAGAGATGTACCGGATCTGAGCAGCGCGACACAGAGGAAGAGGAGCGTAGAAAGGAAGGGGAGGAAGAGATGGTGAGAAAAGGAGAGAAGCAAAAAACACTTTCAGATAACCAACGTGAATTTGAGTCACTGAATCAGATTAGTTCCACTCTGATAATGAAATCCGTCATTGTCGTATCTTAGTTTGGGTTTTTTTTCTTTCTTTAACTTAGGCAGTCTTTATTTGAGAGTGGTTAGACAGGAAAGTGGGTAATGAGAGAGTGGGAGACGTGGCAAAGGTCATCAGGCCGGACTCGAACCTGTGACGTCTGTGTCGAGGACTAAGAGCTCCATATGTGGGTTGTGCTTTACCGCTGCGCCATCACTGCACCCATACAGTCATTTCTAAAAGACATGCAAACCTGCACAACTCGCATAGATGTCAGAGATAAGAGTAAAGAACCAGTAAACACGCAACATTTTGCTTAACATAACTTTATTTTTCTGATTGGAAATTTTATGCCTCACTCCCTATTTAGATTGATCGCTCTCTCACAAAAATTAGAAACTGCTGGTAAGCCTTCACAGCTACTCAAAGTAACTAAATGGTTAGTTCAAGCTCACATTAGTGTCTGTGTTTCTCACCATGTTGACAACTAAACAACACGTAAAAGCAGTGCACTTATCAGCCAATATTGATTTGCAGTTTCCTTTGAAGTCCAAGGATTTTAACAAAATACTTTTTGCATATGGTACACCTGCTCTACAACTGAGCTGTGTTCTGCAGGATTTTTTTTTTTTTTTTTTTTTTGAAGATGTAGAAGTTTTAAAGCCATCAGAATAAATCAACAATATCCTAATCTATGCACCAAAGCAGATGCCACAGTTTTCTGAATTTTAACAATTCAAAACAACTTGAATCAAAATACATGCACGTGGTTGATGTGTTTGTAGACTGAAAATGATGGCATGCAGACGATTTAATGAATATTGGTTTGGATTTGCTGGATAATTTCAATTTCTGATAAATTGGTAGTAAAAGTCTAACTTCATACTACTATTTCTCTAATTAGAATTGCTTGCATTTCAAACTTACATCTTGACATCTTACTTTCACAGTGAGGGCAAAAGGCTGGTATAGAACAAAAACCATGAGTGACTTGCAAAAAAGATTTTATTTTTCCCAATAACTTCAAAAATAACCTAAAGAGTGCACTGATAAAAAAAAAAAAAAAAAAAACAAAGAAAATATCTTACCTACAACTTAAAGCTGACAGACTCAAAGGAAATATATTTTTATTAGTTGGTCATCATTTGAGCAACTTGTCTGTTTTTAGAAATATCAAATAAATAAAACCTTAAGAGTTTTAATTAATGTTGTGCTTTGTGATCCAGAGTTTGGAGTAATAGGTGAAAGTCCAAAATATTTTGATTTGCTGCTATTTTTGCTAATTCTATCTTAAAACAT
The DNA here is from genome assembly GCA_010277015.1 of Poeciliopsis turrubarensis. Classification (NCBI taxonomy): domain Eukaryota; kingdom Metazoa; phylum Chordata; class Actinopteri; order Cyprinodontiformes; family Poeciliidae; genus Poeciliopsis; species Poeciliopsis turrubarensis. The sequence continues at coordinate 3,556,666 of VMRN01000019.1, forward strand.
TACCCCTCATTACCATCCTAGTAGCATTCACTTTCGACAAACCCGTTAATGTCACCTAAAGCTAAATGATGCTTACCTTGCTGGATGAGACAGGGAATAGGTCTGTTCAGTGTTTTATAACTAATGCACTTTAATGGCACCATTCTTGATAACATTTTAGAAATCTACTTCAATATTCAATAATATTTCTGGTTTCTAAGTTTTCATAAACCTCACAACAATAAAATTATTGCAGAACAGCTGAAATTCTGTAATAACGGTTTCATGATGTGTGAGAGAACTTGCACATGTCTACAGCCTAGAACAAACACAAAGACTGACCAGAGAGCACTGGACTGAGAACCTGCTGATGATGCACTGAATGGGAACCAGAGTGTGTGCACGTGCTAGCGTGTGTGTGCGCGTACACGAATGTGCACACGTGTACCATCGGGCTTATGTTTATAAATACATTTTGCTGTGTAGAGAGGAACCACAGTGAGCCTTGGCATAGAACGGCGTGCTTTTGGGGGCTCAGTGTGCTCGTGAGGGTGTGCAAAAGTGTGTCCTGACATGGCCCGTTTCAAGGCTCAGCGAGGCCACCATCTCTGACTGATTAGCAGTCAAATGGGTAGAGGAAATAACACACACTGGAAAAACCAATAAACAAAAGGTCCAGAACAAACATTGTATTTCACATATCAGCTGAGCTTCTGAACAAGTGCTTGTTTTCTAGATTTACAGAAACCAAACAGGTGTCCAAGTTTGTTATTACACTCTTTAATTAGGCCTATAATAATCCCAAATCTTCTGAGTTGTGTAAGGCTAAACACATGATGATACAGTTCCCTTCTGTGAATGTAACAGGGGCCTTTTCCCATGCTCCCGCTCCACTGCCTGGGGATTCAGTTTGAGTCCCAGTTGTGTAGCTTAGACCACACATTATCCCCTTTATGGGAAGACAATCACACACTGCAAGGATAATTTCCTGATTTGATCTGCAGATGAATATTTTGTTTAGTTTGTTAAACTTCAGTCACACAGAGCGAGAAATACCCTGAACAAATAATAAACACTACAAGGGTCTCCTTTATTTCCCCTCTGATTGTGTATGTGTGTGTTTTTGTGCGGAGGTGTTACCTGGTCGTATTCCAACGCTCCGGGGTAAAGAGGCCAGCCCAAAAAGAGTTCAGCGATAACGCAGCCAAGCGACCACATGTCAATGGCTTCACAAAATGGCAGGCCCAAAATAATCTCTGGAGCTCTACAGGAACAGAGAAGTAGAATACTCATCAGCAACAAATGGAGAGAAATGCAAATCTAAAGGTTTCCCACAGGCTTTTTAATCACTTATTCAAGCAGAAAAAGGATTATAACCTAAAGGAAAACCAGAAAAAACAAGATGTCACACAAGGGCTCATCTCTAAACTTTACACTTCACTGGATTCAACTGGCTGACATGTTTCCTATGCTTTTTTTCACCATTATAGTTGCATATGAATATGAGGTAGAATAACATGGCAGTGGTGAAACTTAAAATGTGAAAGAGGGAGGAAGTAAGGAAGCAAAAACAAAAATGGCCCAGTAAAAATGGCCTAGTAAAGGGGAAAGAAGTGAGAAAAAAAAAAGGAAATGAAGCAAGCAAGGAAGAAAGACGGTAACGAAAGGATTCAAGAAAGCAAGTGAGGGTGAAATATTTCAAACAAGGAAAGAAAATAGGACGCAAGGAGTGAAGGGAAGCTAGAACAATCTTCTGTTCAACTCGACAGGGAATAAAGCCATGCAATACAAAACATTTTTCCACATCATTTTCCATTTCTATGTCTTTACAGACATTGAAAAAGTACAAATCAAATTCTACTTTTTTGGGACAAAAACTACACAAATCTCAATTTGCATTTTTTTTTAAAACTTATATAAATTGTGTTAATCAGACAAAACAAATTTGAACGCAACCTCAAAACTTTAAACATTACCAAGGCTAGCAGAATCATTTCATTTATCTTTCTCTAATGTACAAATGAAATATTAATGCAAAGAGTACATTTCCATCAAATAAATTTCCTCCTTCACGCACACAGAGGTATCTCTGGACATTTATATAGCAGTTGCATTATTGAAAATACTGATTTTTATTTTATACAGTGTTACATGCTACATGATTTCCAAGACATTGCAAACACTTAAAAGTTTTGACTACATTCAACTGTTAAATCTTTGAGACTCGTATTCCTGCAGCGTAAGTGTCATGTAAACTGGTGTGTGAAAACAAACTTTCAGTGGATACAGCAGTTGAGCAACAGTTCCACAAATAGTAACCTCTGCTGTGGTGACCACAGGGGAAAGGCTTGTTTCCCAGCAACCACTGGACGCAAGGCAGTAACGCAGGGTTAAATACAGAGCCCGTCGGCCATTATTCTCTGTGGATACAGGTGGATGACTCTATACGTGTCTGCAGACACAGCTGCAGACTTCAAACCCAACCATATCACACAGCCCTCCCTGGCCTGAAGGAAATTAGACAGGACTCATTTCCTACTGCCGATGTAGGAGGAACAAGTTCAGTTATGAAACACCAAAGAGTTCAATGAAAGACTGCCCAAGACATTAATGGTGACCTATTATGTTTCCTTCAACATGTCAGGACAGGTCTATTAGTGACATAAATCATTGAATTTCTGCACAAAATCTCATTATTTCTGAATAATGAGATTTCAGTTTGGTCAGCGCTGCCCATTTTGAGATTCTTTCCGAATGTTTTAGGGCATCTTGTCACTTTAAATCCAAACAAGCAGCTGCTGGCCACACCCTCCAGGTCAATATTTACACTTGCATGTGAAAATGGTTGCAAGCAGTTACACAATTATATAAGCATGCATCTTTGAAAAGCAGAAGAGCCTCCTATGACTCTATACAACAAACCAACAAAAATCCAGGAAGCGGTTTCTGAATGACATGTTAACAACCAAACCACTTGTCTTTTCCAACAGCCATTGTACAACAGTAAAACCAGCTGACCAAATGTGCTGGAGCTAAGCTTGGGTTGCTAGGTAACATGCTGAGATCTACTGGGGTTGCAAGGTAATGGGCGGGGTTTGCTAGGTAAGGGGTAGTGCCTACTGATTTGTGCCATTACATCTGAAGGTTTTTAAAATGGGTCACTTTCAAGACACCAAAAACATTAATTCATTGCTAAAAACTGGCTGCAGGTTTTTTCTTTTGTTTGTTTGTTTTTTTAAGAGCTTTGCCTGTTTTAAGAAGCAGTAAAGGTCCAAATGGAAGTACAAAAACATGGAAAATGTGAATTTTGCATAATAGGTTTCCTTGAAGACATCTGCAGTACAAGTTTTGAGGGGTGGACCAAAAACTTTTGATGATTCAAAGTGCATGCCAACCAACTAATAAGCAATTGAAGAGGAGTAACTGCTTTTTAAAGTGCAGACTATAAAAATAGAGGAGCAAGCAAACAAACAGTTAAAACTAAATTTTTTAATAAGGCAATAAAAGAAACAAGTATGTGTGCCTATGGTTTTACTCTTTGCTGTACTACTGTCAGGGAACCACATTCATATATGCTACTACTGTTTTCCAGAGCAACATAACACACGCTAAATACTCACACACAAGTGTTGGGCTGTCAGGCCAGGTTCCAGAACTAACGAGTCTCACTACAGAGCTATAACAAGAACAAACAGTGCATACAATATGGCAACACCCTGCTGGTGTGAGCTGCTGACAGAATCAACACAGCAGACACCACGTCTATTAGCATTTCTGATGTTCAACATAAGAAACTTTACTAAAGGACATCTGAGCCCTTGTTCCTTAAAGCCTGCAGACAAAGCTGATCCATGATTATCACATATCAAACAAGTCCACAACATTACGTTTGGGAAAGCGCTTCTCAAGTTGCACAAGACCGAGCTTGCATGCGCAGCAACCAAATCGATGCAGGCAGAGAACAAATGTGATCTGAAATGAAAAAGTCAGAAGTTTTGTCCAGAATGGCTGCAATGTGCCTTTTCAAGACGCTGTCAATGAACCAGAACCTTAAGCTACAATTTTAATTGAAACGAGACCAGAAAGCAGTGGAGGAAAACTTATGTGCAATAATTTGGGAACAGTTGGATTGGCAAAGAAAAGAAACCAAATTAAACATTTTAAAATGCACTTACCAACACCAAACAACCTTTAACTTGTATGAAATTTACTCCTAAACAAGCGAAACTGAAAAAATTAAAATTACTGATAATTAAAAAATTCAACACAAATTAGTTTTTGTTCATATTGTATGTAGCATTATTGCTGGCAGAGCATGCCAGCAATAATACAAACCCATATACAAACCCATCAAACATTTCATCACAACAATCTATGATTACTGCTAGGTGACCAAAATATTGCAAAAACCACTGAAATTTAACATTTTGTGCCGCTCTTCTTAATCAGAAATGTATCTACTGCACCAATTTAAACAGATCTAACAGAAAAAGTTTTTAAGTTCAATGCCAGGAAGTTCCCACCAGGTAAGGTCAGGACACACCCAAAACCACCTGACGTAATAAATGTTTTTACGATGAAGTAGAAGCATGTTGGGGGAGCAGCATTTTTGCCGAGGAATTACACAACAAAAGGTTTGGAAATAAATAATATGCAGATCTTAGCTAGACGTTTCACACCCACCTACAGCTCTGACAAACACAATGAATGGACATCATGACCTAAATAGAGAGAAAGTATTTTATTTTGGTAATGTTTTAAAACTTTCAGCAAAAACTTGTTTTATTCTCAGCCATGAATGTTCTCAGGTGAGCTGCACGGATGGGAAGTGTCAATGTTATTGCTGCACTATCCCAAAGGAGGACGATAACATAGGGAGATCACGATGGCATTTTTGAGTCGATCTGAACGCAAATGAGAATCTTTGAATGATGTTTTTGAAATGCTGATAATCACTAAATATGCCTTGTTTTTACAACCATAGAAAATGGCCAAGAAAAATCTGATTGTATGACTATAAAGCTTCCTCTATTCAGAATGTGTAAAACCTCTGCTTAGTAGCCAAATTAAAACTGTCAAAGAGACCTGAAAGAGAAGCTGGTCACTCATCCATTATTTACCATTTTTAATCTTTGATAGATGACAGTGGAGTGTTACTCCATTGCAGCAAAAAGCAGCCAGTTTTTTTTTCCATTTGTGATTTCTTACTAAAAGCAGAGCTCAACCTCATCTGAAAGCTAAAAAAAAAAAAAAAAAAAAAAAAAAAAAAAAAAAAAAACAAACTCATGCAGATTTATATTACAATTGACTAAGAGATGTGCAGTCAAATAAAATTATGACCAGGAAACTTGTCCACGCCAAATATTCGGGCTCAGTAGTTTGAATGATATTTTAATCTCAATGCTCCAGTCCAAACAATTTGACTGGGTGCGACAAGAAAAACTGGATTTGAATTAATGCATGTAAATAAGCACAAGTCTCAAAAAATTAGGTTATTCAAAAACAAAAATATAAAGAAAAGCTTGACAGTTTTAGGACGACAGGGAGAAAACAAAGCACGTACAAAGCAGAGAGCCTGCCAATATGTTACATAAACAGGCCTTTTCCAGCGAGTGCTTACATTTCCATTATTGAGCACTGTAAACACACTATAAACGCAGCCTGGTAGGGCTCCAGCGTCACATTATGTTTCTTCACTGACAATCATAACCAAACAGGATCCCACAACAAAAAGTCAAACTTTGCAACATAATTTTTCAGTTTCATTTTCAAGCTGAATAAAAAAGAAATTCTAGATTTTCCTGTGTTTTTCCTGTAACACTTCTGCAAACTGTTACAGAGAATATTGAGTAAAAAACCTCATAGAATTTTTCATATGGAAAAAAATCTGCTTGAGGATAATTGGAAAACAAACACATAGGCTGGCACACAAACGGATGCCTACATGACACAGCTGAGGAAATACTGCTGTGTTAATGTGATGAGACAAGGTACAAAAAGTAAAGCAACACCTCTGTAACTAAGAAATCACATCACGAAAAGCTTAAACACGACCTGTCCAAATCTGTCAGCTTGCAAAAGACGATAGCCTTCTTCTCTTCCACCTGATCTCTGAACATTAATTATTAATAAAGGCCTCTGCTCTGTTTTCATTGTGGGTAGTTTTACGTCACTGGCCTCCGTAGGACAGACGAGTCACCTCATCAAGCCTTGCTACCATGGCAGCGACAGTCGAGCATGACGAGCACTGAAAATCTCCTGAGCAACGGTATACCTGATGAGCAACACTAACAAAACAATTCAGCAAACAGATCAAGATCCTACTAGCTTATTGCATCTTTACCTTCGAAGACTGAGCAGGAAGCTCCTTCAATAAAATTTGCTTTTCAACTTCACAGGATGCTTATAATTGTTTTTCTATCTACAAATGCTGCAACCTCAATCTAGCTTAAAATTTTTTTTAGAATGCTTTAAAAAATAAATAGTAAATTCAGCAAACCTGAATGACATAAACATTTCTTCATCCATACAAAAAATTGGTTAATTTTATGATTTAAAGTATGTAAAATCAGAATGGAAAACAGAATAACCGAATGAGTGCAAAAGACAAAACCCCCCGACATAAGTCGTCTGGGAGGTGGATCCAATTAAGTTCTTCATAAATTTCTATCATAACTTCACAAGTACAGCAAAGTAGACAGAGTTTTTCTTCAGGTAAACATCAACTCCTAAAAAACCCCTTAAGGAAGAAGGGACAGGCCCTGAAATAAAAGTATATTACCATTTTTACAAAGCATAAAGAAAATCACACTCAGTTTTATCAATTTTTCACTACATAAAAAACAAAAGATTCAGGTCATTAAACATTTCTAAGTTTCATTGTTTGTTCAATTTTACTAACTTTAAATGTTCGTTAAGCGCAACGAACATTTAATATACACAACTTGAAGTGCACTTCAAGTTGTGTATATTATATTTTCAGGCGGTCTGACCAAACTAAAAGCAGTATTTCAACTGAAAGCAATTGAAATACAGCGTAAAATGTCATTTATTGGTTGCAATTACAGTAAAAGGACAAAAACAATCTTAGTCTCCCAACAAACAAAAGAAGTACATCAATAGTAGAGCAATACGATTTTGCAGTGGTTTTAATAGAAAATATCAGTTGCAATATCTGACATTTTCTTCCCTCTGTTTCTCATATACCTCCAATCACTGTGTGACCTGTAGCATTTTGGGCAACATACTTTGTGTCTGATGTGAGCATCTGCTGCCACAAGATTCTGTCAAACTGGCTGGAAAATGAATTAGTATGCAAGTTCATAACGCTTGAAATATGTCAACAATTATCGAACATAAAACAGTATCTAGCTGTATAAATATTGCGAAGAATGATGTTGTAATAACAATATCAAAATCATTCTGTTTGACACAATGTGAAGCAGATCCTCCTCACATTCTGTTGCAAAGATTCTGATGCATTTCTCACGTCAAAATTTCAAACTTTTCCAGACTCAAACATTCTCAGTCCTAAAAAAATAAATGTAAAAGCTTACTCTGGATTTTTGGGTGATATTTCTATAGTGGTCAGGATATAAAGGAAACATCTGGAAGACCAGTGAGGAAAGACTGAAGAGGAAAAGACTGGTAAGCAGATAGGTGAATAGATACAATAATAAATCAAAGAATAGAAAGAAGAACTTGTATAAAAACCTTTGTATTTTAAACTGTGAGCCATCTCTCTGCTTTAAGTGCTCAAAGTTCAATATCCACACTTATACCAGCATTGAAAATATTTTAATTTTCTTCTTTCCAAACTGCGTAGGATCCCTATAATCCTTCATTATTATTATCATCCTATTGCTCAACCCCATAATGAAGCAATCGGGTAAATTTACAGTTCTGTAAGCTCGAGTTTAATACGGAAGAGAACCACAGTATGGTTAACAATAATGGTAACCACTGAAGAATTGCACAAATTAACCAGGGAAAACAGATCCATAATTAGAAAGCACAATGTTTGTGCTGATGACATATCCATTGTTAGATACTGACAGAGGCAAACTGTATTGTTCACTCAAAACATTTTCTAACCATAAATACATGTGCTCCACACTTCAAACCATAAGAAAAAAAAAACTTCAAAAAACTAGTGAAGGTTGCAAACCCACACTTAAATTTCAGTTTACATTTTGAACTCACATTTGAGCTTTAATGAGTGTGTTCAAAAACTTTGCCTGAATAAATAGTTCTGGAAAAACCAGGGGAAAACCCAGATTAGTTGAAAAAGAAAGAACATGATAAGTGTTCCAAGCCTCACTGCATTGATACTTGCATTCTGTGAACCTTTGTCATACAACAATACAGTTAAGATGCTCACCAGAACATTGTATCATGCAAACCACTTTTCCTGACCACCCGATGTTTAAATAACATAAAATAATATTACAACTAAAGCAGTTTGTCTTGCATGTGAGAATATGAACTTCTACCTCCTAAAGCAATACAACAAAGCAAGCACTATTGGTTTCTGCATACATAAAGTCACCCTTTCATAAAAACACAGACAAGTACAAAGTGCAGCAGATAAGACACTATCAACATTGTAAAAATGGAAACAAGATGAATGACAACCGATTACTAAGTGTCAACACATTACTTCTCTGGTGAAAATGTTTTCGTACAAACCGCATGAACTGCTTTTTATCAGGTCGCTTTAAAATATCTTAGCAAGACCTCTTAGGTCTTAATAATACAACATATTCCAAGTCTGTCTTTTCCTAGGATCTCCAAACTACAAATGATTTTAGACCTCAACAGTTGAAACAGTTGAAAATAAAAATATAGGTGGATAAATGCCTATTGATATGTCTGTGTTTATATGAAAGAAAGGATATAGATACTTTAAAAACCATCAAATATCTATCCGATTTCAATTATTTTTCTGTATGGGTTGCACACAGAAAAAAAATGGTCATATTTCTTACACCTAATTTTAGACAGGCATATTTTTTATATTTTTCTCCCCTACATCTTCGATGTGTATAGGAGTTCACTTAGTATCTTTATTAGAATTCAGAAAGTTCACTTTCTAGTTTTATCAAATTTTAGTAGTATCTGTAAAATAAATTAGTTCATTATGAAACAAGTTTTTTTTGTTGTTATTGCGATAGAGGTGCATCAATTTATCAGCCAGTCAATTTATCTGTGCCTTTTTCTTAATTTTGGGAGCTCAGCTGATACTTATGTGAATCTGATCTCATCTACCTCAACAAAGGTATAAAAATCAACCAATGTTCTTTCCTGCTCTCTCGTGAGATGTTTGATTGACAGACCGACCCACTAGGTCATGTTTGCAGTTAACAACAGACACCCCACTGTTGCCAACTCAATAACCTTCTTCCTGTATTTACTGACATTTCAGACAAAAGAAATGGGACTGGCCAAAATTGGAATCAGCAGATCAGGGTTTTTAAAAATTGGTCATCTGCAATTGGCCAGAAAACTGCAATCGGTGCACCCCTAGTTTGTGAACCTTAATAGTTTAATGTAGCTTACACATGTCACAATGATTTTGGTAGTTTGAAGTGAAATTTTCTGAAATTAGACAAGGCATTGATCATAGACATTATTTAATGGGAAAAATATTAAAATGCAGTATGTAACAGCAACGGCGAGCCCATTTATTTCATTCTCTGCATCAACTCAGACATATGAACACACCCAAAAACACAAACACCAAGGCAGGAATGCCAGAATGTTTTTTCCTGGATCTAAATGTGGGGTTTTCATAAACCGCATTCTTGGCTACCCTCTTGTGTCCTCAATGACCTCCCCGAGTCTCAGTGCCAGCCTGTTTTTAACTGAACTATGATCTCAGTGTTGCCAACACAGCTTAAGACAAAAAACACACACACACACAGACACGTATGAGCGCACACTCATACGCACTTAACCGGGTCAAATGCAGAGCAAATCCTTCACGTTACATAAGAGCTATGTGGCATACTAAGCCTCAGCACTCAAAAAGAGGAAGGTCTAGGGAAAGATCTGCTCATGTTAACGAAATAAGGAAGTTTCCCCACACCACTGCTGCTGGCATTTCAGTGCTGCAGTCGCTTTAGTTTTTAGCTCAACAGAAGTTGCATCAGAGCAGGAAGGTCTCAATTTCAAGTCCCTATCAGATCAAAACTAGCAGAAATTTAAGTTGGAACAACAGAGGAACTTCTTTGTTCCTTACAGAGTAATAAAACCAGCCCTGTCAAAAATGGAGCGCAGGGTGTGTGCTGTGCGTTTGCTGTCGACATTCTCCGTATGTGTAATAGATTGTGCAATGTTTGCAGACTTTCCGAGGCCTTACTGGAACAGTTGGTGAAATGTCCAAGCAGGAATACAGATAAATTAAATTTCCAGCCTACTGCTGTGTGGTTAATTAGGAAAATACTTTGACTTTAAAATATTTTTAGGCCTCAAACATGCAGCACCAACAAAATTTTACAATGCATTTCAAAATGGAAAGAATCTAATAGCAAAACTACGTTTCTTTTTCTTGCTTTTTATAGTCTAATTTATTTTTAATTAAACCGGGGGCTCAATTTACTGTGCGTCAAAATATGGGCTTATTAGCTTCAGGCTTAAAATTTAATGACATTTTCTGCCCAACAATGTTTGATGAAGTTTAAAAGCCTAACCCATAAGTAGGATATCACGTCTTTTATGACTGTCCTCATAGATACTGTGGTTGTCCTTCATTATAAAGACAAGGAGCAGAACTTATGGTGTGATGAACTGGAAGAATGCAATCGGAGCTAAAGATAAAAAACATGCATTCATGCAGAAAAGAACGTAGAGAGATAGCAAACAAAGAACAAAAAGTGAAAGACTTCTCAGGAAACAGTAAGAGCATGCAAGTCAATTCAGTCCAGTTTATATTAGAGGAGAGGCTTGAACACGCTGACGCTGAGGAAAGACTTTGCTAAGCTCTGTGAGAAACATGCACATACACAAGTATTAGCCGGAATGACCGGTACACTGGCAAGTTATCATGACAGATTTTAGGATGTTTCACACTACGGAAACACTGATCTTTCTTAAATGAGTTTACTCTGTAAACTTTCTTTCTTTGCATACTCTATGTTGTCACTTCAGCTCATTTCCAGAAGCCAACTTGCTCTTTCTACATTAATAATTGTGGGCCGCATCAGAAAACGTCTGAACTGAGTGGCCTTGGACAACATTCACTTGGGTGAACAGAGGCCAGTGAATCATACAGTAATAACCAGCACAGTCTTCACCCTTCACTGGGCGTATCCCAAGTATTTCAGGGCATTAACAGCCGGCTGTTCTTACCTGTAGTATCTGGATTGAAGATAAGTGGAGCACACAGCCTTGGAGACATGGCTGGCTGAACCAAAATCAATGACTTTGACTCTGTATGGCTGCCTGGATGGATCCACCAGCATGATGTTTTCTGGTTTCAAATCAGCATGGATCAAACCCAGATCCTTCAACTTCTTTAGGGCTGTTGCCACCTGGAGAGACAAACCAAGATATATTGGAAGATAATTTTTTTTGTCTTGATAAATTGTGTCATTCTTAGCTTACAAAAAGAACAATTGGAAAAAAAAATCTGGCTGATACAGATTGTTTTTGTTTATTTTGGGGTTTTTTTAAGGCTGACCTAATATATTATTTTCTTAGACCAAGAGCAAAGAAATGCACTGCAGGCATTTCAATTGATGAAGTAGTATTGAAACCAAAATATTAAAAAATGGTTACAAGATCATCCGTATTCATGCATCAAACCATATGCAACAAAGAATATGCAGTTAGTTGATGTATTTCTAGGTACACAGGTGTAATTAGTTATCAAATAGAAGGGGGAAAAATATCAGTGCTGAAACTGCCAAGCACAGATCAGAGGCCTCTGATCGGTGCATTACCAGATTTTATAAATGACACATCAAATAGTCAACTAAAAATCTAAATTTGCCATTTTTTTCTTGATCAGTTTTTTGACTGTTGAATTGCAGCTCAAATTTACCAAAACTAGATGCTTTCTGCCCTCTTAATTAAACTTCAAAACTAAAACTTTGTGCTTTTAGGTCTGTAAGCACATCAACACACCTGCTCAGCTTAAGTATCTTGTCTGCATTTTTGAGAGAAAAAAAATAAAATCCAAATGATCCAAAGCCTGCCTCTGCAGGACACACTCCAATAAAAAACATCAACCTGTATCAGCAGGTAAAAGCCTGACTGGTGCATCTTAGACTGCTATTTAGTTCTCCAACAGAAGCCCTTTTTACCTGCTGTAGAATAGGCCTGATGATTTTAAGAGGCAGTGGGCTGAACTTGTTCTGCTTCAGGAAGTCATAGAGGTTTTGCTCCAACATTTCAAACACTAAGCAGGTGTGGCTGCGATGCTGAAAACACTCCAGAGCGCGCACCACATTGTGCTCCTCTGCATTTTCACTGCTCAACCGAGCCAAGATCTCCACCTGCCAATTAAAGAACCAAATTTGATTAAAATGCTATAGTTCACAAAGTGCACATGTCAAGCACAAACATTTTATGGCCAAAAATTACAAAGTGTTTAACATTCTCACCTCTATCTGTCCTTGGCGTGCATAGGATGGGTGATTCTTCAGTATTTTGATGGCCACCACTTCATTTGTCCCCCTCTTCCAGCACTTCACCACCTGACCAAAGGTTCCCCGACCCAGAAACTCCAGAACCTCGTAGCTGTTCTTCAGGGAGTAAAGGACTTCATGCTGAACCAACTGATAGTCACCATCTCCTGATCCATTTCTGTTCACAGTGGCACCTGCCACAACCTCATTACTGCCATTGGTGCTGGTTTCAGTCCCACTGACCCCCACGCCAAGGCCGGTCACCTCACCAACCCTGCTGTGTTGAGCGGTGAGAGTTCCTCCACCCCCGACTCGAACAGTGTCTGCATTGTTCCCAGTGCTGGTTTGCAACATGGCCACAGGTAGAGGAAGTGACGGCAGAGCAGGTACGTCCTCCACTATCTGCATGGTTCTGATGCGGTTACTCTCCCGCTGTTGTTCCCCACCTTCACCTGTCTTCTCTTCACATACCTGGGGGACACCTGAGTCAAGAAGGCCGATATAACCTCCTCTTACTTGTGCTCTTTTGTTTTTGGCCTCCTCCCACTCTGCTCCTAAACAGGCTGTAGCCAGAAGCCCGCAGTCCAAGCCTCCACCTTCTCTCACAAAACTTTGGTCAACAGTCGGCTGATCCTGGCACTCAACCGGTCCTGCTTGCTGCAAAGTCCAGTGCTCCGTTTCCCCAACCGACTGCCCCCTGTTCACCCTTCCTACGTCAGCAACAGTTGAGGACGGGATAACGTTGTTGGGAAATGCAATACCGTAGTTGATTCCAATCACATATGTTTTGGCTGGGGGTCGATTCTCAAAGGCTCTGCTGGTGTTATTACTGCGGTGGACTTCACCTGTGTGTCTGCTGGTACCACTGCTGCTCTTTCCTAAGGCACTTGTTTGATCTGAGTGCAGGTGTGATGGGTAGACCAAGGCTTGTGAGGCCATACCTTAAAAGAAAAATGCATTTATTAACTTTTTTTTTAATACACAATATACATTTTAAAACATTTATGATACAAAAACTCAGTTTGCCTGAGATTAGTGTTCAAAGGAAGTGGTGAAACCCAAAACGTCACCTTTTCTCCTAGGTACATTGTGGGTTTAAAAAAAAAAAAAATGCCATAATAACAGCCACCAGAGCAAAAATAAATGGAGGCCTTCATGTCACTCTTACTGGAAAAGGGAACAAGTCTTCTGTAATTGGAGATGGGGGAAGCCCAGTGCATGTATGGCTAGTCCCTGCATGCCACACTGCAGGGTCAGTTTCACACAAACCAAAGGCCCACAGCAAACAGCTACCCAGAGGGAAAAATGATACACTATGAAGTGGGATGAGAGTTCTCCACCTCTGCTGCACCTTTACAAATGTACCGATTATATGAAAAGACTTTTGTGTTGTTCTTTAAAATGTAGGCGAGATACAAAAACTATGATAAGAAGGTCACTATATGACCTTTTCAGGACAACAATTTTAACTTGATGTCTTAAAAGACCAAAAAAAAAAAAATTGTCAAATGCAGAAGTCATATCTGAGCAATGCAACAGCTGAAGTGACGCAACCTGGTGACTTTCCACTGTTACAACAGAAAGACTAATTTCTCCCTATTTCTAAATCTCAAGTGAATGTGCAATGAAGTGTGTATCAAATTTTAACTCCCTCTTTATAACTTTTGGTGTGTTCATGCTAAGAAACTGGAGTTTTTAAGAAAATTAAAAAAAAAACAGCACAACCTGGTTCTTCAAACACAGATTTTTAAGGCCACAAAGTTTTATAAGTAAAGACGTACCGATCAAGATTTACCTCGCTACAGTACAGATTTCCCAGTTGTCCTTATAGCTTGAGCCTCTTAGTCTAGGAGCTATAAGAAAAAGAAAAAAAAATATTCTATGGACTCTTTGATATAAATGTACTTTGATTTCAACAGAACAATGAGGGACAGCCACAATGTCCCCACTTACTTTGAATATACTTTGTCTATAAATTTCTTTTTATGAAATTCCAAAAGATTATGAGCAAATTATGTTGGATGATGCCACTATGGACAATAATGGGTTTGAGTTCTCGGGGTCGTTGTGTGAAATGTCTAGGGATAAAAAAAACAAAACCTATTAGAGAAAGAAAAAACTAATCTCTATTCGTCAGAAATTTCAGGGAATAAATCCCAACAATGTGAATTGTACCAAGATAAAACAAAACAAAAATAATGGAAAAAAAAAAAAAAACTGTGCCTCTAAATCTAACTAATTCACTTTCACAACTGTGCATTGAAGAACTGGCTAAATAAAATGAAATAAAACTAACCTTTACATTATCAATTGCCGCACACATAAAGTACATTTAAACTGCTGATCAATGCTGGCAATGCAAAAAAAAAAAAAAGTAAATTCTTTTCGTTTTAATACTGAAGATCAGGAATTGACCGCTAAATTCAGATCAATTCTTCTCTATTAAAGTGAACTCCCAACAAGAACAAAATAGTGAAAATAAGTTCGGGGGGGGGGTTTTCAGTGGAAAACATTTCAGAACAAAAACAACTCATGGTAATTTCTAATACTTTGGTGATACATTATTGTAACATAATTCTCTAAAAGTGTTCAATGAAAGTGTGTGGGACAAGGTTAAGAAATTAGATCTGAACAAATTCTGCAGTTATAGAAACTAGAAGACAGAGATTATTATTAATTTCAAATTTTTACAAAACCCTTTTTGGCACAAATGCTCTATATACATGTGTGTAGATTCCAAAGGAGAAGCTGTAAGAAATAACGGATATTTTTATGGTGCTGTAGTTGTTTTAGGAATGTCAGCTGGGTTAGAACCAAAACCACGAAAGAGACTTTCCTAATGTAATTTACTGTTCATTTACTGTTTAGACAATCTTCAGCTGGACCCCAACTCGTAATTTGCTCATGATGCATGGGTCAATTGAGTAGCTGCAGCATAGTCATTCTGACTGTAATGGTGCAGAACCCGTTTTGGGATTTTTGCTTTTTTTTGTTGTTGTTGTTGTTTAAAGGCTCGAATAACGTTAACCCAGAGGTAGCAGCTTTTCTGAAAACCTTTTTTTTTTTTTTATTTTGCATTTACATGCTGAAAAGGGAAAGGGTCCTCTGATTTGTTCCTTAAAGGAATAGAAAAGTCAAATTATTCAGTATCTGATCTACTGATCAGAGCAACTGGCTGAGTCATCTCTGCAAGGAAACTGGTGCACTTGTGCAATTTTTAAAAAAGCCAAACACATAATATGAAATTATGTCAGCATTCCTCTCACTGCAGAAAGTTGCTACACCATGTCAACAAGCTGAATACTGGCAGACAATCAGTTCAACAGCCACACTTCCTGAAAGTTCCCAAACAGAGAGACAGATTGTGCCTGCCTGGACTTATGACGCAGAAGACTTCATGTTTCAGGCTCAATCAAATGTCTCTAAAATTGGTCAATTTCAAGGGAAAAAAATAAAATAAAATTAGTTCAACTATGAGACAGCGGACTACCAAACTACCTATGCTTGTGCACACAGGCTCAGACAGGCAGGCAGTGGGGTGTGCCTCTTCACCAGCTTTAGAAGAAGCACACCTCTTTTTCTTGTGACAAGCAAAGCAAGTGAGTTTTAACTAACTCCATAAGCACACCGAAAGCTCTCTAATTACATTTCCAACAGCCGACATCTCCTACAAATATAATTACCCCTCTTCATAGGTAAGCAAAGATCAAGTTATGCACTGTTGGAAACTACTACACCCAATCACCACCCACAACTGCAAGTCAGGCAAACACTGTTAATAACTTAATGATGCAACTGAGAAAGAATTTTGGCCACCACAGCAGACGATCAACCATCAAGGGGCTAGCGTGGTGTAAATATGTCATCCATGCTGTGCTGGCTCTCAGTCTTTTGAGGGACAGTCTTGTCTGTTACACCTCCTGCCAAACCGTGTAGCCTGATATCTCGGGGGATTGGCCTGAAATAGAGATCCAGCTTCACAGAGGGCAAACAAACACAAATACAGAAGTGTGTATACATCTTCCGTGGGTTCAGCTGGCGTTTTTTTTGGTAAATGTGTACAACACCTCACAGTTACCAGAGATCAATCTAAGTGACAGTTGACATATGGGAGGAGAAGGGGAGTGTGTGTTTGTGTGTGTCCGTGAGTACGTGCGAGTATGGGGGATGGGCAACCCCCCACCAAGACACCTGTTGAAAGTGCTTTTGTCACACAACCATAAATAGCTGTATGATGGTGTGTGGGGGGAACCTATTTCGAGTTCATTTCAATAAACAAACGAAGCTCACTTTACTTTATGTTTAGCAATTACTTAAAAGTATTTTTAACATCTTAAAAATACACACAACCACAACCAAACAATGGCTAAAATACAATTCTAGAAATTAGCACCTACTTGAATTAAAATAAACTGTTTTGAATAAACTGGTTAACCTTCAATGGTAACTGTCTATGAAAAGATAACACTGAAGTTAGCAAACAAGCTAGCTGCGAGCGAAGTCCCACGGACCTTAAAACAACGATTCCCATCAACAAATATAATACAGAAAGTGTATTCGGCTATATTTTTAAAGAGATAGAACCACATACCTTCAGTAAGACCAGAAAATCGCATCACTCAAAGTGTCAAAGAGCAGGCTCGCAACGAACACCCGCACCACAGTCAAACTCTGTAACGGTGCTGCTGTTGCTGCTGCTGCCATCTTGTTCAACGACGAGGAGGACACACCGAGCGACTTTTCGCACATTTGAAGCTCCAAGCGACGCAAAAACAACGGCATTTACAAAAACGAACTATGGTCCATGTTTCAGAGGGCCGCCTTGGGTCTCACTAAACGTTAATATCGCGTCTAGTCGAGGCGAATATCGGAGTTTCTAAACTTTTGCATGTTAACACGCCTCGTCCCCCCCCGACCGAGTTAGCTGCTGGCGGCTAGCTTGTTGCTGCTGGTTAGGTAGCTTGTTGCTTCTCCGCATGTGTGGAATGTTGGGGAGGGGAGGAGGAGGAGTAAAAGTGCTCTGAGTCACACTGACGGCGAGTCAAAACATTTCAAAACTTCCATGAGCTAACTGCAGTCATAAGTTTACATACAGCCTGTCATGTTAACTGTGGGTTTCTTACTCAATATTAATATTAGATATTTCAAATTAAGAAAAAAAAAAAAAGCATTTATGAGAAAAATCACATAATAATATCTGACATTTTCTAATACTGAAAAGTCTTAAGACTATAGTTCTAATTTGTGCTTGGGCTTGTTGTTCTTTTGAAACACACTGATGTCAGATTGTGACCATCTTGCTGTTTGGTGTAAGACTTTATTATTCTCTCCACTTTTAATAATGCACCAACAGTGAAAAACAGTTCATTTGATGAGACTTGACAGTTGTTACAGTGTCCCTACGCATGAACGAATTATCTTGACTTCTTCAAACATTTTTCACATTTGTGGGCCAAATACCCCAATATTTGTCTCATTTCCATTTTCTAAACCTACTTATCCTTACAAGGGCCAAGAATGATTTTTCCCCCTCCCTCCCGGCAACTGCCTTGGTTTCTGGGCAGACTTTAAACAACTTTTTAAGATAGGTTCACACTTCAAGAGTTCATTCTACATCATCTTTATGACTTAGAACTTGGTTCGCTCTTACTTCTGAGTTTAAGCAAAACGGAATCTAAAACATCTTCTAATTATATCTGGATTAATTTCCGGGTGATACAATAAGGGCATTGTGGGAAAACAATTACCATGACAAATTAGTGCACAAATAATGAGTGGCAATGACTTATAACATGGGCCTATTAAATTATGCACATCCATACATTGCATAATCTTGTCAATCACTTTTTCCCCAAATGAAAGCACAATCCTTCTGGTCATCCAATTTCTTTCGGAGGCATAACAGTAAAACCATTAACAGTATGGGCATTAATGAAGAAAATATGGCATAAAAAAGATCCAGCTCCTCTGGTTATTGGCAAAGCTGCTGTTAAAAAGATAATCAGTAACAAATTTGGCTCACATTCATTTTGATCATTTTATGGCACCATGTATGGGCTCTTCTTATAATATTGCTTATGTGCAAACTGATTTAAGGCCATATGCAATAAAAACTGATAATACCTTTCCACTACGATTAAAACTTAAAAGTAACAAAAAAACAATTTGGAAGTTTTTTTTTAAAACGATTTTAAACTGGAGCTCTGGCTCCATCTACCGGCCCACAGGTGCGTTACATGCAAACAACTTGAATGTATTATGTAACTATCCTTTATTATAATTTTCATTTTGTTGGTGTTAGAAACAATTATCTTTCAGTGTATTATATTACAGATGATATCACTGGCAGATGAAGGGTTTATAAGGATATTAAAAAAGACAGAGACTTGTTTATGTGAAGGCAAACAACGCTTTATTGGAACGTCCAATTTCCACCTTAAGACAAATAACAGTTAAGCTGAACTAATCAGTGTGTGATGTATGAGAACAGCAGCAAACAGAAATATGTGATAAATTGATATGAATACATTCTAGACTCAAACATAAACATAAATAACTGTCAGAAAAATATGGTGAACATATTTTAACAATGAGTGAATACAATTAAATTGGAACTAAAACTAACACTGAAAAACACAATTGGCCCTTAATTCCACAGTTCCCTTCAATGAATTGGATTGAGTCTATATCCATCCTTCCCTTACAAAACATTAAAACTTGTTCTCTGAATAAATTGAGGATGCAATACTCACTTCCACCTTTATGTTTTGAGAAGATTATAGTTTCTGTACTTGGAGAGCTTGATGGAAGCCTTCCAGCCTCCAGACACAAAAACTTTAGGAAAGACCACATGTGGAGTTTTTATGTTCTTAAATATAATTTTTAAGATAATCTGGCTTACACTTTATTTATTGGACCATTGAGTCTCTGCTATTCCTTTTACATTTAATCATCTGTTGAGGTTGATTAACATATCTTAGAGGATAAGGATTAGAGAGATCCAAAAATGTACAAAGAAGTAATTCAGATATTGATCATTTAACATTTAAATACATATACAGTATACAATGTTCTCAAACAACAAACCTGGCCTTTATGGAAGTGTAGTTAAAAAAAACAAGAAAAATTTCCATTTCATATTTGCGAGTAAGGTAAATATTACACGCAAAATGCTGCAGAACACTGCGGTGGAAGCATCATGCTAGGCTGATGTTATTCCACAAAGACAGCTGATGGATGAAACTACATACCAGGCAATATTGGAAGAAAACTTGTTAAGACACTGCGCAAATTGAAAATTGATGTTGACAGGTGCTCTACACTAGTTTGTCTGATTTTGAACTATTTTGCAAAAAAAATGAGCAGAAAATCTTTATTCTCTACACGCGGTACCTGCAACAAACAACCCCAATAGATGGAACATTTAGAAAGCATTTGAACAAATGGTCTTAATGCATTCCACACTTTTCAAGTATTTGCTTAAAATGGTAATACCACATATCCTTTAACTTGCTCTTTCCAAATATGGACTAATTTGTGTTTGTCTATCGAAGAAAATTCCAATGTACCATTTTGAAGGGTGAGATTAAACATGTGACAATTCAAGAGAGGTGAATAATTTTGCACAGATATATATATATATGTCATACTGTTCCCGCTGATGGCAACTGCAATACAGAGTTAAGTTATCCATCTCTGGCAGCTATGCTTCATAAATTAATGCAAACATAGGTAGTGTAAATGTGACACTTATGAGGTCTGATATTTCAATGAAGAAACAACACTGCATTAGTACATGTAAGAGAAATGGTTGTTGTTTTAATCAAGTTGAAGGTACTTGCTCAGCAGAGCTGGCTTGCCTCCCAGCTTAAAGATCAACCTCCTAAACTTTTTCTTTACTTCCAAACAGTTGCTAATGAAGGAAAAGAGAAACCACAGACCACTCTTCACTCTGTTATTCCTCCATATCTTTGGGGTTTATGTCTCTGTGCTGGAGCTCTCCCCGGGTGTCAGTATATTCTGTAGGATCTTCTGGTAGAATGGCGAGAAGACCAGCTTGTTGTAGTTGACCAGGCGACTGAAGCGGATCGAGAGCTCTTTTAGTTCTCTGCTGACCGGCGCCAGGCCTCCCGGGAGAGGAGGAGGCGTCTTGTGTTGACTGGACTCCAGGGCAGCCAGTAGGTAGCTCTGAATCCGAGAGTCTGGGTGAGGGAGGAGGAATGATCTTTGGTCACAGCAAAACAACCAGCATATTTCAGTAAATGGAGACATGAAACCAAGAGCGCCTCCGTACCCATCAGCTTACGGACTATGTTGTCTGGCTGGATGATGGCTGTTATCTGCCCCTTAAGAGCACTCTTACTCTCATCTGAGAATGAGGGGAAGCCATGTTGGCTTAAACAGTGACTCAGCTCAACACACAGTTTCTCCCCTATGGTTGCTAGGGCCTCCTGCATACTAAATGCCCTGAAAAAGAAACAAAATAGACTTTAAAATCTTGTCCAATCACAGCTGAAAAAGTTATATGCTTCTCAGAAAGGTGATAATTATCGTAAAACATTCAGAAAGTAATTGCTGCTATTAATAACCTATTTATTTCATTTTACATGTACACACAAAAAGCACCAAAAAGACCACAGCAATAAACATTTTAAAAAAATGTTCACTTTTTGGCTAACTGATTTTCTACAGAATCAATTATATAAAAGATACACAATTCAACCTCGTTGCCTGCAGTTCCACCATGTGGAGTAGCTGCAATGGCGACTCCAAGCTCAATAAGACAAAAAACAACCAAAACACACCTTCACTAAATTACAAGCTCAGTCCACAGACAGTAAAGGTATGTAAATCCAGTTCCCACAGTTACAGAAGTTGAGACATATCAGAGCTTTCTCTGGATTAGCTTTGGGTTAACTTCAAAAAATAGGTGTGTCAAAATGGAAAAGAAAAGATGGCAATTTATTATTTTCAATGTGGGATTTTTGCAAGAAAAATACAGTCCCTATGAAAGTAGATATATAAATTAATCCCCAAATCAAATATACTGAGACAAGCATTAACAACTTCACAGGTGAAACCAAAATAGCATTTATTCTGGAAAAGTTGGCCTGGCGAATGGGCAAAACTGAGTGTCTGGATGTGGAAGGTTGGTAGATACATAAAAAGTCACACTTTTTAGCCTTTATTTTAAAAATATTTCTCAATCTGCTTTCCTTCCACTTTACAACTATTCATTGCTTTGTGCTATTCTATTTCACAAACTAAATAAAGTACACTGAAGTGTGAGGCTGTATCAGTACAAAATGTGAGAAAAATGTGTGTGCATAAGCATATGGAGTTCAAAGCAAGTCAAATGAAGTAAAACTAATCCTGCAGAGATCAAGTTAAATCTCACAGAAATGTGAAGTTTGGAACTGGTTTGTACAGAGTTGGGTTTATCAACAGCTGATCTTATGACAACCTAAAGACTTAATAGCTGCTGAGACATTAAAACCTATTGTTTACTTGAAAACTTTACACATCAGAGAATCACCAGAGTCAGTACTTGTTGTACTCACGGCGTGTGCATTTCTGTGAGCATGGCACTGACAGTGTTTTTAAGAGTCTCCATCAATCCTGGCAGGCCTGAGATGGCGTCTCCTGTGGTAGTGTAGACAATAAGAAGCACAGAGGAGAGCAGAACTAACCACTCCACCTCCTGCTGCATCTCTAAGAACCGAACCTGGTCCATCAGCACCGTCTGGAGAGGAAAAAAAAGGGTTCTCTTGGTGAGCAAAGAATAAAAACATAAAAATTCAACCAAACTTGTGAGCAAAGACTGGAAGTACAGAGCAGTTACCTCTGGGAAAGGGTCTGAAACGTGGTCCCACGTGAGCAGGCGAATATATGCATGATTATGAACATTTAGTGGTTGAAGTGGGGGGTCACTAGAGGCAGAGGCACAACTCTCTGTTTCTCTCAGGGATTTCACCGTCTCCTCAAGCCACTTCTCTGTGTAGTCTAACGCATCTAAACAGGAAAGGAAATTTTTATTCTTCACAGCAGCAACAGAGAATCTCAATAAGAACTTGAGATGTTACAATTGGCTGATTGTATGTTTAACTCATGTGTGATTGGTCAATTAAGAAGTAAGTGCGCATTCAAAACAGAGCTGCATGTGCTGCTTTAAATTAAACAGATGGTGTTTCCTGGATAGTTCACTTCATTTGAAAAGCGGCAAGAACACATCTAAACTCTGGTTCAATCCACATTATTGGACCGAATGTGGATATAATGTGGGTATAATACTGCTTGGAAGTTGGTTCTGGTGCTGTTACCCCACAGCAGAAAAGCAAGGAGACCACCCAGAGAACCAAAGTATGAAGGTGAACCAAAATGAGGAAGCAATGTCTCACATTTGTATGATTCAAGGCGTAGAAAAAAAATTTGAATTTTAAATCCTTACTCAACATCACCAGTATCACAACATAGTTTCTCTCCCTCTGTCTGTTTTCTATCTGCTGCATCATCATTCCAAACAACTCACTGGCTCGAGAGTTGCTATTTTTAAAAATTTTGTTGTGTTTTGTTGTGAACAATAACAATAAAAGGAATTCTGATTGTGGCTCGCTTGTGGCAAGTCAATTTTTTGAGAATTGAACCCCTCCTGATCCCACTACAGACAAGGATGTGCAGAAAATGAATGAATGAATGAATGAATGGATGGATGGATGGATGGATAATACTTAGGAAAGGATTTTAAGCAAAATATCCATTATTCAATTCTCCCAAATAATAATAGAACAAGTTTTAAACGAGAATCAGTCGGGGCGTGCTGTGGTGGCGCAGGGGGTTAGCACACCCCACGCTTGGAGACCTCAGTCCAACTCCGGGTCCCGGCGACCTTTGCCGCATGTCTTCCACCCTCTTTCCTGTCTGCCTACTGTAAAAAAAATACGAGCCACTAACGCCGCAAAAACTCTTCGGAGAAAAACAAAACACAAAAAAAAACCCCCGAGAAGAAGCTAAACAAAATTTGACTTCACACACTCATCCTCTAACACAAGGTGAAATCACATCTGGTCTCGTCTTTGTGCTTTGCACAAGGCAAACGAGTCCACAAGAATTATTTAGCACACAGAATATCTGCCCCAGACTTGGTAACACAATTATAGGTGTGCTATGAGCTAAAGGAGTTTTGCAAAGATACCATTCCTTACTTGGTTGTTTCTCCAGAAACTCCTGAAACTTGTTCCTCTCATACTCTACAGACAGCTGCATGAGATGTGGCTTGATGCTCTTCAGTGCAAAGTTAGCCATGTCCACCTTCATTAGGTCCAGCACAGAGAAAATAGCCCTGAGTGGAGGTAGAACAAGTACACTGTTGTAAAAACAAAACAACTAACTCTAATTTCACAGCACAGAATTAAGGCGGTCAATAATCTCTCGCTACATGTGCATATTTATGATTTGTGTTCCTCTGTATTTTGCCTTTTAACCAAGGGAACATCCCTTCACAACAAGCAGACTTGCACGCTGATTAAATTACAGGGTCTAAAAATAAACTGAAGCTTGGCCAATGCAGAGCCAATTATAGTATGGCCATGGCTCACTTCAGCAGAGGAACAATCTCAGTGATCTGCTTGAGTTTCTTGACATCCTCGTCTCTGCAGGGGGCGCACAGAGAACCCATCATCTCAACGACAAACTGGGACAGCTGGCCGATATTGAGAGCTCCATTTTCAGCCTGCTGCTGGATTAGTGGCAGATCCAGAACCTCTTCAATGCGGGAGCATAGGCGTCCATGGCCCGGCAGCAGAAAGGACAAGAGCGTCTGGATGGAAGGTTGGAAAGAGAAAGGAACGTTAAATCTAAGGAGATCAGTAACAGATATCATTTTGACATTATTATATACAAGCCATATGTGCTAAAGAGGGAGAGCTGACAATTAAGCTGTATGGAGGTAGCTGTCGCTCAAACAAAGCCAAGTTTTGTTGATCTCATCGTCCAATTCCTTTTTCGAAAGCGCAACTTGGAAAAATGCACCAGAATTAGCTTTTTGAAGCCAGACTTGCACCAATGAGTAACCTAGTATTTGTTAACAGCTGTATGTAGCGGTAATGTAGCCCTTGCTTGTTGCCATTTAAAAGGAGCCTTGGAAACTTTTTTTCATACTTTCATAGTATTTGAAAGTTTTTATTTCAGCATTTGCTATCTTTGTAGAACACATGTTCTGGCCTGAGTAAGCTGGATCAACAAACTAGAAAAACATTTTCCGAAATGGGTCAGTTACTGACAACACTCTTTGAACAGACTGACAGTAAAAAAAAAAAATATATATCATAAACAAATACAGATAATAAACAATCAAGTGTTTAAGAGCTTTATAAAGCGTCCTTGATCTGATCAATTCTCACCTCTTTAATCTCTCCCAGAAGTTTGATGGCATGTTCGTATGACGGCGGATCCTCGTTCAGCTGAGCTTCCAAGCGATCCCAAAAGACTTTGTGCATAATCTCCTTCACTCTGTGCTCCAAACTTTGCCAGGACAAAGAGTAGCTTTTTTCAAACTGCACCAGCAAATAAGTCTAAATAAAAGGCAAACGACTACAAGACTGTCAAGCTTTTAACCCATACCTTCCTTCAGGAAGCTCTGTGGGCTTGACTTGAAAGTCCTTGTTGACCATGATTTCATGAGCTAATGCCATGTTTGTTACCCCCTTAGCTGTCTCCATCAGCTCCTCGACAGAGACCAACCTGGGTGGGCTGGCTGCAAGAAAAGGAAAACAGACTCATTACATTATAGAAATGTTAAGTGGAAGGCCAAAAAAGCATGCAGACTCCTCTGCAGAAATAGCACCATATCTGACTTCCACACAAATGTATAGTGTTAATATCAGAAGGTTTTATGCATCCACTTTTTGCATAAACTGTTATCTGCATAAACTCCAAAGTGTATTCTTTTGATTTGAGTACTATCTGATTTTATAGTATTAGTATATAATGCTAGCACTAAAAAGTCAAGGTCCACATTCATTCACTTTTTACACTTCAATGTAAAAACTGAAGTTTTCTGTGGGGCTTAGATCAATTTATTGCTAGATCAACCTCAGTGAAATCGTCATTGAAGCAGGCACTGGTACTTTCAGCAACGTGGGCAGGCGCTAGATCATGACGGGACATAAAATTAGTATCTGCAGAATGCATTTCAGTAGCAGAACTCATAAAGTACCCTCGAGTAACACAACAGACCCCCAGTGGCAGACTACCAGGCTCACCAGATCATCACTAACTGTTGAAACTTCACAAAAGTCCTCAAACAACTTTCTGCACTACTTCACTCATCCACCAGAATGTGTGACCTAAATTTCCAAATGAAATGTGAAATATTCTTTCGTTTGACTATTAATGACTGAGAAACAGTCGAGTCCTTTTTTCATTCTCCCCGATCAGATGCTTCTTGCATTGTCTGTGGTTCAAGAGCAGTTCAACAGCTGCACTGAAATGTCTTGATGATCTCCCCCAAGCTCTCGAGTAGGCATAGCTTCACAATCTTCTCAATGCTGTGGTTATCTATTCTTGCCTATATTTTTCTACGACATGCTCATCATTAATCCACTCAATTTTCCATTATGATGTTTGCATTGAGCCAGCTGTTTCCTGAAATTTATAAGAGGAAGATTAAAAACAGCCAAGACAATAGACAATAAATTACTTTGAAAAACTACTTGAACACAAATAAAAATCAATATGAAGGTATGCAAACCCTGATACATATTTTAGTGACTAAAAAATTAAATTATGGTACTAATGGAAAAATAGTAAAGATAAAATTATTCCATTAAGGTAAAATAAAAACCAACAGCAGATGCAAAAGAAAATAAATGACCACAAATAAAGGGTATAAATTAACATATAACAGGGAGTAAACAGTGACTTAAATTAACTATTCCATTACAATTTAGTTATTGAATATGACTGTACATAATGTTTTCTTCACCTTGTGGAGTGTTCTCTCTGTGGGGGCTCGGCGTGCTGACCCTGACCTGCTGCCCCGCAGTCTCCTCAGATGCATCCTTCAACTCCTTGTCTCCTTTGCGCTCTCGGCGGTCTGACTCGTTTGGCATGCTGGATTCTGCGGGATAACAGGCGACACAGACGGGTCAGGCTGCAGAGATTTTTTATTTATTTATTTTAAAACCCTGATGGGTGCTCACAGCCAACCGAGTGCAAACAGCTGAAGCTGAGTCTGTTTTGAGTTCTGAGGATAACACCATATAATCCGAGGAAGACGTGAAGGTTTGTTTTGATGACGTAATCCACATGGCACGAGGAAGAGTCATCGGGATGCTAAAGAGCTGGGAATGACACAAGTTGTTTTGTTTTTTTTAAGAATCTGTTTCTGTAGTCTTATCTATGACATTTACCTTCAAAGCTCAGAGTTAAGAGATGCCTTATCTGCAGAGCCCAACTTCTTCAGTTAGCAGCTCGACTCTTAAGCCCACAACAACAACAACAACAAAGCCCTGTATGACACAGCTTCTCCCTCACAGCCCACACATAGCGTCACTATGGCTTCCTCAGATTTATTTACACCTTCCTCGCAGTCGTGGAAGGTCTCCGACAAAAGCAAGGCCTTGTTTCCCACACGGGAAACTCGGGTTTAGTCACGTCGCAGCTCGGCTTTTTTTTTCTTTCTTCCTTTTCTCCCCCATCAGCTAACAGCAACCGCTAACAACACGGACACTTCCTGTGATGGGCGGAGCTACTGCGCCAACAACAGCCGAGCCCTCCGGAACTAAACTCTAAAAGGAGGGGAGCAGAAAATCAGCGGAATTAACCCTAAAATGTCACAACGTGTCATTTTTCATACAGGCATTTCTGAGAACTCGTCTTCTTTGCAGTTAGTGCAGTTCTCAAAAACATTGTGTATTGAGTAAATACATTACTTATGATGATAACTAAAATATCACAGTAGGTGTTTACCTTGTGTTTTACTCATATGCTTTGGCCATGTATTTTCTGTTGG
Source organism: Poeciliopsis turrubarensis (assembly GCA_010277015.1). Taxonomy (NCBI): domain Eukaryota; kingdom Metazoa; phylum Chordata; class Actinopteri; order Cyprinodontiformes; family Poeciliidae; genus Poeciliopsis; species Poeciliopsis turrubarensis. The sequence continues at coordinate 3,584,284 of VMRN01000019.1, forward strand.
TGACAGGAGGAGGAAGGCTCACTTAAAAATAAGAACACTTTCACAGGAAAGCTTGACTGTGAATACAATTTCCTATTTTTAGTCAAATTAAAATGCCGCCAAGCACATATTTCATTAAAACCATGCAAATATGACTTTTAAAGATATTTCTTCTTCACTGCATGCAGATGAAACAATATCAGTCTAAATTTGCAGCCATTACTAGGGACTTAGCACCCTGCAAGACCGAGAAAATACATTTTAGCTGATCATTTGCAGAGTGGTTTTCCTATTTCTGTCTTTCTGGCTTTAACTGACTGCTATGTAGCCAAAGGCCTGGTTAAGGGCTTAATAGCAATAGACTCTTTTGCTTAAAACAATTCTAAGGCTGCTAATGATATTATCCATTTTAATACAACAGACAAATAAGAAATAACATCAATGATGTTGCGTTTTTCCTACTATAAGTTAAAATATGCAATGAAGTACTTAAATTTGTTCTTTTTACGTTATGATTGGAAACACACAGGGGGAGATGAACTTTATCCACTTGGACATGCATATTTTATTTGACCAAAAATGTGAATGAAACATTTCATGTAGGGTTTAGCTGAGGTGCAATCTTACATTTGGCCACTTGGTGGCAGCAGTTATCAAGCTCACGCTGAACTTTGAACTACGTCGATGAACCTCTTCATTCTTGTTCTTGAGATTTGTTTGGAAAATTTTCGAAAACTTACTTCTGATGTCTCGAGTTCTCAGTCAACTCTGATGGACTTCGTGGGAACAATAAAGAGCAAACATTGATGCTCGGAGAAAATAAAACATATATTTGTGCAAAAGTATTTGAAAAAGGCGCATTTCCTCTATATTTCTTTTTGTATTTTTTTTTATCATACTTTATGCAAACTGCCTGTCAATGTTTCACAAACAGAACAAGTAAAACTGTAAAACAATTACTGCCATGTTTTAAATAATGTTGTGTATGTCACATCAAACACTATTTCTCTCGATGTGTCTTTGCAAGATATAGAACGGAAATAAAAAAACTAAAAGATTTTTTTCAAGAACATATATTAAAGGTAAAGTATGTCACACGTAGATTGCTATATGATGACGATTGTCGGATTAAAAGTAAATTTTGAAAATAAAAAAAAATATTTAAAACTGAAAATAAATCCGCATAAGGTTTTAAATATGTAACTTTCTAATCTAATAAATTAAATGTCAAATTTTCATTATCTTTATTTATATACTATTTATTGCAGAATGGTTGGTTACATTTAACGTTAAAAAGGCTCCACGCGCAAGAGTGCAGCGCTACGCATGCGCATTAATCAGGGTATGCCACTGATGGGTAGCAAACTGAAAGGACACCGTGAGTAGCTAAAAATCCGTTTTAGCTACTAGTTCTTGTTTGTTGTCGTTTTGGCTAACTTAGCCTCTGGTATATCATGTTTCTGTATATGAATGTGATATCAGAAATTGTTTAAGACTAAAATAAATAAGACCATAATAGAAACTCGCTGTTTCTATTAAGAGAAAATTAGCAGTGATTTTAGTAGGTCAGAGCTATATGACTCAAGTAACAGTATTTTGACCAGGAAGAAGATTTTTTTGCCTCTGCCTCTCCCTACCTGAGTTAAATAATTAGGTCATTACCAGAACTCTGGAGAGCTTGACTTCAGAGGTGACAATTTAGTCATTTGGTCCAGATGATCTTCTTTTTCTTACGTGTTTTATTGGAGGTTTGCAAACCAGCTTGAAGCGCATTTACTGCCGCCTACCAGACTGGAGTGTGGGTGTCAGTGATAATCATCCAGATGTGTTGGACCAGGAAAGTTGGAGGACACCAGCCCAGGAGGCCTGGGTCTGAGGACCCCTGATCTAAACCTTTACGCCAAATATTGTTTAAAAAAATATAAATAGTATTGTACTGTTATCAATTTTATTATTATTTGAGGAAAGACAACTCGGTTGTACAGTGTTGCATTATTGGATTACTGTTATTATTGTTCTTTGTGATCTGATTTTATGTATTATTGTATCAAAGGAGTCTTTTCTTTATCTTGCTGGAGCACAGAGGAGTTGGAAGCAAAAGTCACTTCAAGGTTTTGTTTTAAACATTATGTTTCTTTGTAGAAATGTTCCAGTTTAATGACTGGAACTTCCTTTGATATGTCCTTGTGGCTTGGTAGAAATTGGTTAATACCTGCTCAAGTGAATCACAGAAAAGCAGATAAAGACATTGTTTCTTACTCGAGTGGTCGCGCTAACAAACTCATTCATGTGCACGCCGTGCACATCAGAAACATTTCACACCAACCCTTTCAAAGTCACTCCTTAGCCTAGGGTCACAGTGTCTTTTTATGATAGTATCCAGTTCTATCAGGGATCATTTAATTCTGCAGCATGATTGATACTGGCAAAGGTTAAATGTGAGGGAAAAAGGTCTGTTCTATTAAGAAACCAGTGGTTAGTGGAGACCTCCCACTTAAATATTATTATTTTCCACTTGGTGTGTGTCTGTGTGTATAAAGAGTGTTTGTTTGTGTCACTCATTGCTTTGTGAATTCGCAGGTGATGGAAGTAGTTGCAGAGGACCATGCGCAGGTTGTTTTAAATAACCCAGATAATTTAAAAAGCATTGACAGTGCAATTTGTCGATCCAGTGTTATTACTCTGACCCCTATTAGTGTCAATGGGCAGGTTCATTTTAACCTAGATGGCAAATCAGGATGTTATTTCCTCACTGGAGTGGAAGTGGTGTAAAACAAAGAAAGAAGCCTTTAATGGTAATTTCAAAGACATTACGTTAGATTATCGTGACCAATGAGCATTATGAGGCAATAATGTTTCACGCTATTATTCCCACAAAAATCATTTAGCAGTAAAAATTACAGATCAGGGAGTAATTATAAACTACTGAGTAAAAAAGGAGAGTGCAAGTGCTTATTAAAATGCCCATTCTATTAACCTTTTTCAACAAAATGTTTTTTAATCTCAGCTAACAGGCAGAAAGTGACCCAGAGGGGTATTTGCCTGCCCTGAAGCAACTCTCAATGGATTCTGAAGCAGAGTCTGAGACAGCCCTCTCCTTTTCTGCTGTAAGTTACCTCTTTTCAAGATAAATATCATTGTAATTATCATCATTGTTTTCTTTTCCAATTCAGAAAAAGATAAGAAAAAAATGGCAGTTATTGTAATCGCTGCTACAATTATTTTATGATGTTTATTCTCTGGAATCTATTTACATTTCTTTGCAGAATCTTTATTATGGTTTTCTTTAAGCAATCATCTTCAAATCCATGCAGCTTTTATATGTGCCTCTGCTTCAACACACTTAAATAAAATAATGAGATCATTAGTAGAAGTCTGGAGAACTCGACTGCATACTGAGGAGCTAATTCAGCCATTTGATTCAGGTGTGTTGGACATCTAAGAGTTGTAGGAAACTGGCCCTCCAGACCTGGATTAGAGACCCCTCTAATAAAGCATGTAGGTCAAGGGAAGAATAAGGTGTTATATCATTTGTTCTTTCTGCAATGACTTTACCAAACAAGGCTGCCACATTACCTTTATAGAATTGTTTTAATTTAGTTGTTTTTCTTGTATGAATGTGAATTATATTGTCACTTATTATGGAGTTTTTTCTTATCTTGAATGTATGTGTTTTTAATATGGAGACCTGTTAAACCTTCTCAGCTTTGGGACAGACAATAAAGTCAATCAGTCAATGTATTGTCAGTCAGTCAATTTGATTGACTGCCAGTCAAGTGAATAGGAGGTTGGGAAACCTCCAACGTGACTGAACCTTACAGTCATTCAATTTGACTGACTGTAATAAAACGTCTTTGCAGCACATTGACCTTATGTCATCTGTCATGAGCAGATGAAATGGCCTGAACCTGAAGCGACTTGGGTTCTGAGGCTACTCACTCTTCATCCATAGTCCAAGAACTTGATTTCCAAATGAAAAGCATCGCTGCGGTTCTCTGAACCACTGAGCAACAGTCCAGTTCTTTTGTTCCTTAGCTCAGTATATTCAGGATATTGTTGCATATAACCTAAATATGTCTTTGTTGTTGCTTTTCAGGAATTCACTCCATCTCATGTCCACACTCTATGAATATCCCTCTACTTTTACAATAGTCCCAACACTGTGATTATCCATGTTGCTTGTCAAGGTTTTCCTTCCATCTAACTTTCAGTGTACACTTGATCGGCAATATTTTTGCCCCTCTGTAGGGATGAGCTTCAAAAAGCAGGAAAACTATTCACCGTTTAGCGAATATTTCTGACCATAACACTGTATTTGTTTTTCTGATGCAGGTTGAAGACCCTGCTTTGGAACAGAAGCTTTTTCTGTCCAGCTCTCACAGTCAAACAGAAGGCGGAGCGCCAATTTTACTCCAGCTGTTGGAGTTTAAAACTGACCTCCAGGACATCGTCGAAGAGCTGCATATTCGAAGGGTAATGTAGTCACTGAACCCTTTACTGACCTACTAGGAGAAAAGCTTTAAACCCCTTTGGTCAACTACTTTTCACTACATAACAATCTGCGACAAGCCTAATGGATAATGATAGATGTCTTATGTAATTGCAATAAACCAAGGACACTCCTCTTTGTACTGATTCTTTGAATTGTACAGTTAAAATTCCTATTGATGAATGATAGTGTGACGCCGATGGTGTGGTGTTTACTGATCATAGCTGTGAGATTTCATTAAGATATTGAGGAAACTGTTTTCATATTATTGCTCAACCAAGTGCTTCCGGCTATCAAAGACGAGCCCAGCTGGGTTACATACATTTAAAAACAGAATTGGGGTCACACAAGGCATTTAGCCCTTGACAACTAAGTATAGAGTAAATTTGCTTGTTTGAAGCATAAATAAATCTTCCCGCTGCCCCTTTGGCAAGCACTTTCAACATGAGGGTGCTTAAAGCTTAAAGGAACAAAAATGGGATGTTGGTCATTTGTTGCCATTTGGATTTTATTGTTATTGTCCTGTTGACTCTGACAAAAACATTATGGCATCTTATCATCCTCAGGCAAAATAACACTTTGCAGTGGTGCCGTTCAGAGTGGAGGGGTTAGGAATCAAGAGGGTGACACAACACTGCTGGACATTCCTGAGCAGGTCAAATTCCAGGGAGTTTCTGAGTGCAACACACTGGTCGCTCACTGCTTCAATTTGAAAAAAAAAAACAAAAAAAAAACATTCTGTATTTGGTTTCAATGGTGGTAGTTTGTGGCAGTAATAATTTGTTTCTATTTTATTTTATTTTTTAACAAAATTTGGATTGAAATGAAAACCATGCTGTGATCCTGGGGAATCTAAGGATAAATTACTTTCAACTAAACTTTATATGTATCACATTTTTAAGCTCCCATGCAAATTTATGCAATAGTTTTGGCAGTTTTATTGCCTACTAAAAACCAAGCATTCGTAACAGCAATTAAATAACAAAAAAAGATTCATAATGCAGATCATGACGTAGATGGACATTGGTGTTAACTTTTGTACAGTTTGTGTCAACTGCTCTCGAGATTTCCTCTTTGAATAAATAAAGTGTACAATTTGGGAAAAATAAAAATATTTAAAGATCAGAATTTGATTCATGAGGATTCCAAAGCTCAATAAAACCTTTCAGTTTGTTTTTACAGTCTTATTTTTTTCAACACCCTCTCAGTGTAATTATTCCCCAGGCCCCCAAAAATATCAGCTTTATATCCTATACTTTCTTATTGTTTTTTTAATGCAGTGCCACGCTGGTAGCATACTTTAATAGGAACTTATAAAATAAATTCACAGAGCCAACCAGCTCCCACATGCTCATAAAAAGTACTGCATATACAGAGAGAGCTGTTGACTTTTACCTGCCTTCTCCTGAGGAAGAGGGAGGATAGGGATGGCGTTCCACAAATATAACCTCCCTTTTAATGCTCCACTCTCATAGGGTGCTTCTACAAAAAGATACGGTGGACTGAACCAGAGAAACTTAAAGCTCTTTGCAGTTGTGGCTCAACTCCAGAGTTATTAACCCAAAGAATGGGAGAGAACGCGTTTATTTATTTTACACTTTGTTTGCTTGGACTGCAGTCACAGAGCGTTAATCCGCATTTAAATTTACTAACCAGTGATCTAGTTTAGAAAGTGTTTCCATTTGAGATGCTCTTTTCTACAGAGCCAGTGTAAAGTTTGCATACAATTTCAAGGGGCATGAAGATCATAATATCCTTCCTTTAATGGTAGAGGGGAAACAGTCAGTGGGTTTTTTTATGCATGGATGAATAAAAAGAAACAACAAATTCAAATTCACGCACCCACGTCTTGCTCATTTAAAGCCTAATATTAAGTCAAGACTTACGCCTTTGAGTGCTGCATGATGGTGCTGTTAGTATCAAATCCTGGCCTGTGGTCTTTCTGCATGGAGTTTGCGTGTTCTTCTCTTCTCTCCAGGTACTCCTGCTTTCTTCCAGCAGTCCAAAAACATGACAGTTAGGTTAATTGGTTTCTCTAAATTGTTCTTAGGTCTGCGTGTTTGTAAGTGCTTGGTTATTTGTCCAATGTGGCTCTTTGAACTGCTCAGTGTTCATGGTATGAATGACTGCTGCAAACTGCACAGACAATTGATATGTGGATGCCAGTGATGAGTGCATGTCATGTTCACAGGCTCTGTATCGGATATTACTTGTGCTGGAATATCAGCAGCACCAAAACAGCAAATATAAAAACACCCGTTTCCCACATTAGCGCTGTACAATATATGAGGAAAAGATGTGATGATATTGCTGAATAATATGAATTGAATAAATTTTGTGGCCTGTGAATAGTTTTGATTTGCCAGTTTTGGCCCCAGGAAAAAAAAAATGTTTGGATACCACTGACTTAAAGCTAACCTTTCAGCCTTTAAGTGACAAAATGTTCAGTGTGTCTGATATTACATTTTGACTTTACTTAGGAATTTTGGCCACTATTTTATGTCACATTCAAAGTGTAATCAATTATTAGATTGGAGAAACTAACCAATTAGTCAGAGGTCGGTAAGTAATGTGACACCAGAGATATAATGAAGTTTCCTCTTCTTCTTTCTTTTTCTGTGGAGAAAGTATTTTGAGCCTAGGATATTTGTTTTACTAAAACAATTTTCCTGGTGTCAGTTTTAGTGAGATGATCATTTCTCATGTTTTAGGATGCAGAGACGCGCTTTGAGGATGAAATCAGTAAGCTTGCGCTGGAGAAACAGGAGCTGGAGTGGGAAAAGGTACAGCTTACAGTAACAAACCTCTTTGCAGTTGTCTTTTAGAACAACTCAGTTGTACGTCTCGAATGATATGTAGTGATCCATGAATAATTTATGAATAAAACTTCAGTCTTTTTTTTTTTCTTTGTGCAACAGGAATCCCTTCAACATAAAATAGAAAACATGTCAAAGCAGCACACTGACTCACTCGACTCTGTGAAAAAAAGGGTGTGTTTTACTTTAAAATCCGAATGAAGCTTTTTAATCACTGTATTAATTCATAAATCCTAAATATAATTTATCTTCCCCCTTCTAGTTTCAAGTCAAATTACTACACACTGAGGAGGAGAAGGTACGACGAGCTTATTTTTTCTCTGAAACATTTTGGGAGAAAAGTGCATTTCATTCAGTTGATGCTAAAGTGGAGTAGTAAATTCACTTGTGTCAGGCACAAAGTCTTAGCCCTTGGAGGGGATTCTTCCGTGCCGTACTTTGGTATTTATTGCTGTTTTTGACACTCACAATAATAATATCACATTTCAGGGGAAATACCAGGTCAGTGCAGAGTTAAAGGACAAGGAGATTAACAATTTAAAGGAAGAGCTGAAGTCATTGCAGGTATTGAGAAGTTCAACATTCAGTCTCTTCTTTTTCTCTTTTTTCCTTCTAGAAGCAAAAGCCTTTATTTTTTCTGTTCCCACTTTATTTATAAATGAATAAAACATTTTCATATTAAGGCACTCAACAGGACAAGCAGATAACAAAAGACATGCTTGATCAGAGTAAAGGACAAAGGTCTGACTTGAGGGCAGTTTGTCTGCAGGCTTGACAACACAGAGGTGATATACGGCTGTCCACATGGCCGGCTGCACTTTAACAACCCAGCTTTGTTACAGAGACAATAGAGTCTGTTTTTGATATTCCATCTGGGGGACAATGTAGGTGGTGTTTGGTTTAAATGAAGTTCATTAGTGTGCCTTGGTGTGATAAATTTCTTTAATTTAAAACATTTTCACATGAGTAATAATCAGGAACGAAGGTACTTTAAACATGATGCAACTTTACCTTGTGTGAATGTTTCAGTTTAATCGAAATTAGCATTGTTTTTATTTTATTCATTGTAAATTTTTAAACTGATTTGAAACCGATACTGGTGCATATTAAAAGGGTTTCAAAATGTAAACATTTAAAAAATGGAGACAAGAGCACTGAGTCAGCAGTACTTTCACTGGGGTAAAAATGTCAGTGAAAATAAAATCTACAGTTAGGATGAATCTTGCCTGCAGCCCAGCATCAATATAAAGATACAATCTGAAGTCTTAATTCTATAGAAATTCACCAGGTGGTCATTCAAAGTTCCTGTGAATCAGTGTGTAACTGCGATGCATTAATCCACCGTGCCTCCCGTAACTCTCAACTCGTTTTGTACTTTCACATGAGCTTGGATTGGAAAAAATAAGCAATGTTCAAACTCCGTTTCTGAGGTTTTCTGAAATTCTGCAAGTAGGTTTAATGCCTTAACTAAACTGAACTGTGAGGAAGGATGAAACTGGATATTAACAATTTCTGAGGCCCAGGGATTTGTTTCTTGTCTCATATGTTCCTGTCTTACTTTAAACCTCCAAATTAAAATTATTGTAATTTTTGAGAAATAAATAAGCCTAAGACTTAATTGAACTTTATTAGACACTGGAGAATATTTTTCACTAAAAGCCATTCAACTCGTTTCTTTTTCCCTTCTGTTACTCTGAAAAATGATTCTGTAAAATTGTATCATCCTTACTTTCTGGTTTCAAAGAAGAAAGAAAGTGTCATTTAATTCACCTTCTCTTCTATTTTTTTTTTTTTTTTTTTTTACACAGTTGCTGAAATACAACTTGGAGAAGAAATCGAGTGAGCTGGTAAGGAGGGATCCTCCATTTATACAATCTGTTGACAGGTGATTCTTGGGAGGGAGGAGAATTAAACGAGGAAGATGAGGGACTGGTGCTAAGGAGGCAGTGGTTGAGAGGGAAGGGCTCATCACGAGAAACAGACAGGGAGTGTGTGACTCTTTGAACTGCCACCACAGCAGAGAAAATATCTCTATTAAAATATTTTATAACCGGTCTTCGCTCAGTTTAACCTTCTTGGCAGCAGATTCAGAGGGAGTTCAGGAGAGCTGGTTGATTGGAGAGTTAGAGAGAGGGATGAAAGTGAAGGGAGGTAAAATGAGGAAGGTGGGAAAAAAAAATCCGCTTGATACAGACAATCAAACTATAGCAGCAGTTTGAAGAGCAATAAAGTGCTGTGAAGCATGAGCGGAGTTGATTCTTTCATGCTTCTGAAACACTTTGCCACTAGCTCCATTAAACAGGGATCATCTTAAATATTTGACTGCTTCTCCTTCTTCTGTTGTAATCTGTGTGTCTGTATCTGATAGAATTCAGGACAAGTTTTCCAAATTTCTTTGTGCCTGCCTTTAAAAATACTTTTTTCAGAGACTCGCGCTTTATAGCTGACGAGTTTTGACACAGCTTAGAAGAAGGTAATAATAGAAACTGACGAAAAACAGAAATGATCATAAAATTAATCTAATTTATCTTAGTTTATTTATATACCGCCATTTCACAACAAATGTCATCTTGAGGAAATTTGCAAAAATATAATTTCAATTCCGGTTGATCCTAGTTATCAAGCAGAGCAGTAATTTATCAAAGTAGTTTAAAAATTTCTGTCTAACAAAGCCCAACTGGCTGCACCCTTGACTTGCAGCATTCACTCTCCTGAACAATGTAGTGGCAATAGACAAGCACTCGCGACGAATTCGCTGACTTTACAGAAACTCCTCATACAGCGCAAGCATGTAGAGACAGTGAGGAGAAAAAACTCCCCTTTAACAGCCATAAAGTACAAGCAGCCATCTGCCACAACCGACTGAGGGTTTGAGGAGACAGAGCAGATACATAAGTGAAGGACTTCAGTTCCCTCTCCAGAGAGAGGAAACATACCGTGAGACTAATGGATGGTTCTCCACCTCCACCACTGCTAGTCCACAAATCAGCTGTTGCGGAAAACTACACTCCCTTTTGTCCCTTGCCTCTGCACACGAGCTTTGACCTGTGAGTACATCTTGGGGATTTTGCTATTTGGGAAGAATTTTCTTGATGGCATTTAGTAAAGTGGAACTGCTGCCTTCATCAGCTTCAGGATCACAGGTTTAATGAAATCATGCCTTTGGCAATGAAGCATGCCACAGCATTGTTCAGGTCTTTAGCATGCTTCGATGTGGGTGCATAGTTGATTTGTTTGCTGAATTGTGTGAACCGATTTTCACCTTTTGACGTGGATGACTTGTTGCTGCCAGAGCCTCCACTCCGACTCTTTTAAAGCAACAATGAAGACAGACCTTTAAATGGAATTTCCCCTCTCTGGTTAATTTTACCTGCGGGTCCTCCACAGGAACAGAAGCTCACCCTGCAGAGTCGCACAAAGGATAGCCACCTGAAGCAGCTGGCAGAGGTGGAGAAAAGATTCAGTGCTCTTTCCAGACAGTGCGCTACAGTCAAGCAGGCTCATGACAAACTGGAGCAGAATGGTAATACATGACGAGATAAAAAAAAAAATAGATGCAAAAGAGCATTGATATTTTTATTGAAGTCACATCTGTAAATTCTATTATTGATAATATAATTTTTATATATAATATATAAACATGTTTGGTCTTCAAACTTCTGAAACTGTAATCTATGCTGAACAAATTTGACTTTTCTTTATAAAACAGAAAAGTAAAATGTTCTATTTTTGAATTTTCTGGATTTAGAAAAGCTCCAGGGAAGGACAGTCACAGTTCTTTAGGGCCAATGTCCTGCAACTGTTGGATGTGTCTTTGCTCCAACATACCTGAGTCAAATAGTCTTGTAGTAGCACTCTGGAGAACGTGACTGCACAACTGAGGTCATTTAGGTACTTTAATTGAAATGTGTTGGACCAGGGAGACATCTAAGAATTGCAGCACACAGGCCCTCGAGGACAATAAATATGGAAATAAACATAAAAAAAAAAAAATTGAACATTTTTATGATTAACACACAGGGGATGTGTATTAAACATGCTATATAAATTAGGTTGTAAAATGCAGGCTAAGTTAACTCTGAACAATCAGATCAAGTTCAACGCTTGAACTTGTCTCTGTGTTGCCGTTACTTTTTTCTACTGTTTGACAAAGTGCTGAAAATGATGTTCAAACTGAAGATGGAGTTTTGTTTGGCTCATGTGGTATTGCAACAGCACATTGATTCACGGACAAGTTTTCTGACTCTCAATCTTTTGTACTAAATCTACATCATTATTTTACAATTTAAGTTACAAGCAGAGGTCATTGTCTAGTTTGTCTAAATGCCCCTTTGGGGTTATTTTGATAACCTGTGAAAAATGAAAAATGTTCTCTTTTTGGCAGCAATGTTTAACACATGTAAGCCAAGAAAGAATTCCCACTCTGCTGACACCAGATAAGACCGATCTATCGCATAATTTCCCTACCCTTTAAAAATCCTACTCTGCTCATACTTTCATGGTATATCTGTGTGTTAGTCGGTTTGGACAAGCTATGTCCTCTGATATTAGATCTTTTTCTTCTTTTTCTGGCTGTAATACACATAAGCCCACAAGGCAGTTTAGGATCTGGAAAAAGATTAAGTACTTTTACAATCTCTTTGACTGAATGATGACCTTTATTGTCTCTTCTACTTGTCCTACTTCAGTGTTGTCAGACTTCATACTTATGTCATGCAGTCATGTTTGATGGCGATCTAATATGTATTTTTCCTAAAGTTGATGAGGCCATGAAGATAAATAACAAGTTGACTTCTGCCAGAGAAAAACAAGAAGGAATCATTGATTCACTTAAGAAGGTATGAAGACAAGACACATTTCATTTGACTGTGACTCAGTGGGGGGAATTGTCATCAATCGGAGGGTTGTAGATTTCATTCCAGATTCCTCCTGTCACCTGCCGATTTTCCCCTGAAAACTTTCCAAGTTGCCTATCAATCTGCATATTGATAGGGGCGCATAACTGTGTGAGCGAATGGGTGAATGCGGCTCTAGTGTAAAATGCCTTGGGTGGTCAAAATGACTGGGAAAGTGCTACATAAATTCAATCCAGTTTACATTTGAAGGTCAGTTTATTTCTATAACCCAACTGCATTTTATTCTTTAAATCAGTTAAATTTATTTGTGTAGTGTCAGTTCACAATTGTCATTGCAGATCCCAATTTGGTTCAGATTCAATCAAATCAACCCAAGGAAGTCCAATCTGACATACAAACAGATTTAGATCCAATTACACATAATCCAGTTCAGTCTTTGTCATAATCTCACTACGTATTACAGTATAATAACTTTAACCACAGTGGATAATATGCTTAAAACAAGAATAATGGTAAAAAAGTTGTTTTCTTTAAGATGCCAACTTGATTACTTTGAAATGTTGACTTTGCAACAAGTCTTCAGTCAGAATGTGTTTGCATTTTGTCTGATTCTTCCGCAGGAGTTGGAGGAAGTCACCAACAAGCTCATAAAAGAAAAAATGAACACAGTCAGACATGAGAAGATCCAGAGTCCTTTAGGGAGGGAACAGCACATAGAGGAGCTGCAACAAAAACTCCACATGGTAACATGGGCATCAGTGAAACAGGGATCTTAAATAAGTCCCAAAACAGTGTATTTGGACCCTTGGAAAGTTAGAACAAAGTTATGTTTTTTTAGGAGTCTGAAATGAACAGAAAACTCAGGGAGGAGAATTTTGCTGAACGAGCAGAAAAGCAGGTAAGGAAGAAGAAACATGACAAACCTTTTTTTTTTGTTTCGAATAATTTTAAAATGTTCTGAAAATTTTATGGAAAAATGCACAGAATCACATTTTCTATAAAATAGTATAAATCTGAAATTTCCTGTTTTATCACGTGGACTTGATTTTATGAATATAAATTCTTTGTACCATTCAGGGCAAAGCTTGAGTGGAATAGAGGAACTTGGTAATGTTGGTATGCCAGTGACTTTTGTGGATTTCATTAAGTTGTACAGTCGAGCAATGCTGAAAACAGCTTAAAAAAAGTCCGTTAAATTGGCCATGAAGGAGAAGGAAAAGAAATGATTTTCACTACATGAAGAACTAGATTGCTACTTATGCAGACCTCTTAGACTTCTCTTAAAATATAAAGAATGCTAAAAGGAAAAAAATAAACATCTGTGAGCCTGAATAGCTTAAAGGATGTTTGAACTTAGGATGAAACACAAAACGGAACATTTTACAGTTCATCTTCAGTCACAAGATCTTTGGTGGTAAAAGCTTTCAAAGAAAAGAATGACTGTTCCAAAGATGTTCTTATTTAGTTCTGTGGATCTGTGTTTAGAAGTTGATGGGGTCCCTGCAGCACAACCAACAGCTGTTGTTGAGTCAGACACAGACCGTAAGGAGAATCGAACAGGAGATGGAGAGTCAAACAGAGATGTTCAAGGTCGGACTTTTTCCGTTTTTCTGATTTTTGTTTGACAACTTTAACATTTAGCTGAAAACACGAGAGCTCTGTAAAAGTTTCTTGACAATTCCGGATTCACTTTGTGACTTTTGTTCACTAATTTTATTAACAATTGGATGCATCAGCAAATACTTGTCACACATTACTCATCTCATTGTCCTACCACTTTGCCCTCTGGTGTCCTTTCAGATGTGCCAGTTCCTTGCAAATGGAAAACTTTCTACTTCCATCATTGGAATTTGGCTTTATTAGCACCAAATTACAATTAACTTTCTGACAGTTAAAATTGTTTTGTGCTCTGAGTCTAATTATTTTCAAGATAGTCTAAAATGCACATAACAGAGCCTAACCAATCAATAAGCAGTGTACTTTCTGAATAATGTGAAAATAGAAGAGAATGAACTATGTTGCAATTTGCTGATGTTACAAAAGAGGATGTACAGTTGTATTGATCAAAAACAAAAATCTAACTTTCCAGAACGAGTGACAACTAGTTAAATTATTAGTACAATTCAGGATTTATCATCTTGTTACAAGATTTGTTGAACATAAAAAATGGATTTACGAATTATCAGCACAGATAAAAAAAATTTACTCCTATTTGTTCGTTGTTTCTTTGAAGAACCATGGAGGTGTATGTTTTTATTTTTGACTGAAACAAGTTCATTCCTTCTTGGAAACCTTGCATCTTCTTAAGTGCTGCACAAGGAAAACATTCTTCAGGATCTGTTTAAATTACTACAAAAACACTTGTACAAAGACATGAATAAATGCCACTCTCTGTTCCATCTCATAAATTTGCTGAATATGGTGCAGTATTTCACAACGTGTACATTTGTGAATAAAATCCCCCCACAGCTGAATGATAGTATGTTTTTCTCCATTTATGGCTCTGCAGTTTATTGTTCTCTTTCCTTTGGTCTGTGCCACCCAACCTCCCTCCATTTTAATTCTCTCACTCATTAATTTATTAAAATCATTATTAAAATGACACAAGAAACCTGATTTGTATTAGCAAGCTGTGCTATCTCTTTCTTTCTCTCTCTCTTGGCCCTGTTTAAAACCTTCTGTTCGCATTAAATAAACTCATAAAAATTTAGTATTGCATTGAAATCTTATGGGCAATTAATTTTACGGCAGGCCCTTAAGCAAGAACGCGAAGTGATGCGAGAGAATAGAAAGACAATGGAAGACAAAGTGGCTGAACTGACAAAGAGCTACGCTGATTCCAAGATGAACTGGGACAAAGAGGTAAAACAGAGACTATACTTATGGTGATGTAAAGACTTTTAATGTGACAGTTTTTTTCAGAGCAAGAACTTTTCAATCTTGTGTATCCTTTGTTTTTGTGGTCACACAGAGAAAAACATTACTGACTCAAATTAAGAATGAGCAGTCAGACTTTCAAGCCTTGAAAGACGCTTATGAAGGCCTTCAGCTGAAATGCGCAGACCTGATCTTGCAGGCCAGCTCACAAGCACAGCAAGCCTTGAAACCACAGGTAATAAATGCTCTTTACTTACGTATGAGGCTGAAATAAGTAGTCATGATGAAGTAATTATTGAAATAATCGTCAACTAGTTTAGTAAGTGATCATTTGTTAGCTGGAGTTTACGCACTCAAAAAAATAATAATTGCTGAAAAACATTTTCAGTAGTAATTAAGCCAAAACTGGACAAGCGTATAATGCAGTTAAAAAAATAATTAAAAAAGCTTCTTTGTAAATGTGTCCCAACCAGAACTCCTCAGGTAGTTTTAGTTTCACCTGCATGGTTCAAATTCTAAGTAATTTGGTATTCCAATTTAGGCAAAAATAAGAAATATTTTTATTTAAAAAACAAATTGAATGCTTTTTCAATTTTTATGTATTTCTAACTATTTAAAATAGACTCTGTATTTGAGGTTAATCTAATGCACTACAATACATTTGACTTGCATGGCCAACTTGAGGTTCTCAATATACCTATTAAAAGTTGACCATTCTAGGATTAAGCTGTCAAAAATAAACTATAATAACTTTAGATCAGTTTTGGGTTAGAACTGAACAAAAATGCGTGAAATCCTGTTAGTTTTGAAGCTTTGAACAGTTCATTCCATCATTTCATTGCATTTAAGTGACTATTTTCTTTCATAGATGAGAGACAGTAGTCAGAGTCCTCTTGTTGCGGCCCAGCTCAGTCCTTTCAGCTCAGTCTTGGAAAGATTCAGAGCTGAGGAAACGGCTAAGGATCCAGATTCCAGCTCTCAGCTGCCTGACCTCGACAGTCTGCTGTGTGCTGCTTCCTCTCAGGCCAAAATCCAGGATTGTCTGAAGGACACAGGATCAGCTTCAAAGCTTGCTGCTACTGGAGCAAATGGAGGTCAGCCTTCTGAATATAAACAGGAGATAAGGATAGTTTTTGGTTCCATTTTGAGAACCTTAAATTTATTTATCTTTAGGCCAAAAATGGCATCGGTTCATGATGAAACGATGTGGGGTTTTTGAGTAGAATGCAGTTAAAACAGTATATTTTGTCAACATCTATACCTTTCCTCCCTAGGTCAAGACGAGGTGAATCATCAGGAAGAAATGATAAAACAGTTATCATATTTCACAAGCAGCATCCCTCATAACTCTGAAAAAAACACAGAAACCGCTAGTACAAGTGACTTAATTGGATTTGATCAGAGTTCCCTGAGTAAATCTACCTGTGTCAGTATATCAAACCCTGGGTGCACTTCACTGAATGGATCTACAGAATTATTTGAATATGAAACATATGAAGAGGACAAAACAGGAAATAATAAAAAGCATGAGAGAGGGGAGGACAGCAAAAAGGAAACCAACAATACAGAGCAGGAGGAAAAAGTATTTCAAGAAAATCTGAAAAGTGAAAGAAATGCTGCAGAAAAAAGAACAACCCCAGTTCAAATGGCAGATAAAACAGACATGCACAGGGATTCGGAGGGGTCAGCAAAGGCGACAGAGAGGACCAGTAACCCAGAAACAAAATCAAGAGCTAGAGGTGAAGGAGAAGTAACAGATAGCGTGAAAGAGAGAGGAGAGTCAGCAAAGCATGCATCAGAAAGTCCAGAAACACAGATACCAGCTCTCACGACTGCTGATATGACTGAAGCGAGCCTCGGCGGGCAGGTCAATGACTTCATGGATACTGAACGGTCGTCAACTGTCTGTGAACCCGTTAACGCCACAGAACGTGTTCCTCTAAAAACCACAGAGGAGGACGGAAATGTGAACGGTGAATTTACTGTCAGCACAAATGAGCACAAAGTGACTTCAGATCAACACAGCATCAGCGCTGAAGATGAGCTACAAATCTTAACCACAATGAATGAGACTTCATGTCCTGAAGCTCAGTCGATCACACTTTGTCAGATTCAAGGAGATGAGAACCCATCCAGGGAACCATGGGGTGCTTTTCCTGCTGAATGCGCCTCCCAGATGAATCCTGCTGGAGAGTTAAAGCAAGAAATCAACATCCAGGTGTGCCAAACAAACCAAACTGAAACTGGAAGATGTAATCCTCCACAAGTCAACGGCGATATGATCCAAACTGAAGAAAATACTGATGCGCCCGTCAGTAAAGAGTCTGAGTTAATGAGAGAACCACCACCGGAAATTTCAGCGAGAGAGAGTGTGCGGCTGACGTCTGCTGTGGCTAATGATGAAGATGATGCACAAAAGAGGAAGCGGATTCAGCCAAATGTAAACACATGTGAAACTGTACATATACCTTCGTCAACATCCTGTTTAAAGGATGTATCCATGGAGGCTATGCTTCTACCAGATGTTTCAGCTGAAAACATTCAGGAGCAAACAAAAACCAACACACCAAAGGATCATGGACTTAAAGAAATAACCCAAGACAAAGGCGATCTGAATCTCTCTAATCTGCCAAGTCATGACAATAATAGATGGCCAGAGCTTGACCGTTCGCAGCTTCTCCAGAAGAGACCTGATGCTTCGTTTGATTTGTCCCTGATGAGCAGAAAGCCCTGCAGGTCTCTGTTTGAGTGGGGGGCAGCTCAGAGGAAACGGTTCTGCTCCGGACCAAAGTCAGATGGTTCCGGCCTGCTACAGTTAAACCAGGTATAATACAATTAAAAAATAAATTATCTGGATTTCAAAGGCGAGTTTTTAGAACTCAAGTTCAAAACCTTTCTAGATGTTACGTTCTATTACAATTAGTCAAAAAAATGTAAAAAGTGACAATTAACCAAAACATTTCAGAAAGCTTAGTTTAAGAATTCTATCTTTAAAAATGAGAATAAGTCGCACAGTCATGCAGACAGCAACCCGAAGCAGCACGTTTTAGAAGATTTATTAGAAATTAGACAAAGGCATCACTTTCCACCAAGGTGCCATGAAACAAAACGTAAACAAAGACAGAAATTTGCACTGAGTGAAGCAGAGAAACCACAGATTTTCTCAAATGTATTAAAAATAAGTGCTGCAGAAAAATAAAACATATATAACGTCTGGGGTTCCTGTGGCATTCATGAAGCTCTGGTTTTTCAGGCTCCCGGTGTGTCTCAAACAGGCAGCACAGGACATTCCCACAGCACTATACCCATGTTCAACGAAAACAAGCACAACAAAGGTGACGGTTGAAATCCTGTCATCTGTGTATGATTCGTGATATGTTGATGTACATCAACTGCACGTAGTTTACCCTCTGCTATAAAGATTTTTCTAACTTTATTGTCATTATTGTCTTTTTTTAAAGTTCCCTTGCTCATAATGAGAGCATCAGATCTAGTCAGTGGCTCTGGAGCTACATCCTGTTTGACGGGTCAACAGAGGGAAGAAAACTGCAGAGAGGAACCAGCAGAAACGGTAAATTGTTCTGAAGGAAGATTCAACTGAGATGTAACGGAGCAACTGAGATAAAGCAACTCAACATTTTAATTAAAAAAGGCCAAAATGCAAAATCAGCCTTTGAAAAACAGAACCCACTAAAGTAAATGACACCCAGATACTCCAAAACAAATCATATAAGTATGTTATTACAATGCCAAGGAAGAAGCTTAAGATTCTTTGAGTCTATTTTCTTGTTAAGTGATAAAGTTTCTGGTGTAGATATGAGTGCTTGCTAACATCAGTAAACCAAAACAACACTGTAAAGAGTGGAGGACTGACAGTCATTCAGAAAAAGACTGAATGACTGGGAGATATAACGGCAATAAATGATCCAAGAATCTGCAGACGAGTTGGATGGACTTAGTTTTCCACCCAGTGCTTCTTTATTGAAACCTTTTGATATTAAAACAACAAAACAAATTATAGTATATTCTGTGTATTACAAATCATCATTGCAATGTTTCATTTTAAGCTATAGAGGTACTTGTCCGAGGGAAGGACATCAATTTGATGTTGAACAGGAAAGGAATGTGCAACGTTTTTACATAAAAGCCTCAGAGGAGAATATATGAACTAGAAATATGCAAAGTGCCTTAAGGGTACTTCTCGTTCTTCCTCTCTGAGCTTTCCACTGACCCAAAAATGGCTTTTTGACATTTCTTTTCACAATCTTTAAATATAGGAGCAAATTTGTGTACATGCCCAGGCCAGATGAAATGCTCAGACAAAGTTTCTTTTTGGGGGATCCTGCTGAGTCAGGTGTTGAGTGAAAGAACTTAAATGACCTCACAGACATTCTCAAACAGCCAGACAGACAGAACGAATGACGTGTGGAAGAAAACCTGGCTAATGATCCTCGGGTACCCCTTCTTTCTCACTTACTCCATCTTTATCTGTTGCACTTTCCCTCTTCCTCTCTCACTTCATCATTTGTCTCTCACTCACTTTCCACCCTCTCGTTGTTCTCCTCTTCTTTCACCCTCGTTCCCTTTTGTCACCAACTCTGCTCTGTCATTCTGGATTTGATCAAATCCAGGCGCTGGCAGACAATACAGCACTGGAGGGGGAAAAAAAAGTTTAATAAATAACAGTGACAAGCAAAGTCTTCTTTTTTACATGCGTACTTGAAACGCTGGGAGCATCAACCAGAGTTCAGTCTGAGTCTGGCTACGCTCTCTGTTGGATTCTCTTGCTTGTCATTTGCTGCTGCTTGATACTTGATTCACATCTATGTTTCCTTTAGTGTTCCATTTCCTCTGAGAATGAATCAAACCTCTAACTACCACATCGTTTTACAGTCAGGATTTGAGGATAAGATGCCAAAAGGTAAACGTGTTTGATTTCTGGTTTGTTTTGTTGTCTTCTTTTTCACAGGCCAAGACACTTTCTTTGCCCATCAGTTCTTTTCCACTCACTGTCTCCTCTAATACAAGCAGCAAAGGTTCACTGCAGACCAACCTGGAGTAAGTATGTTTGCGGAAGATTCTGAGTTATTTTTATCCAAATGTAAATTATTTTAGCAATTTAGATGTATAACAGTGACAACCTTGCATCATTTTAATTCCACTTCACAATTATTCACCACTTCGTGTTGCTGTGCAGCACATTAAAATATATGAAGGTTCATGATGGGAAAGGGGCAAATGTGAAAAATTCAAGAGGAAGGAATTCTATTTCAAAGCTCTGTAAATAAATATGGTTCTTTGTATCCTATTAATACATTTTTTTTTCTCAAATTTTCTATAATGTGTTTAGTGTAAGTGAATTTCTCTTCATACCAGGTGTAGCAAAGCTCAGAGCTCAGCCCCGGCTACAGGGTCGGAGTCGGAGTCGGAGTGGGATCTGTCCTGTTCCCAGGAGAGGGAAACCCAGCAGTCTGCTTTCAGAACACAGATCTCTAAGATCGAACATTTTCTCAACAGCGAGAGGCTTCGACTGTCCAAAAGACGACGAACTGACAACTGAACAAAACTGCTGTATCCTTCTGTGCTACACGTCCAAACAAGTTTAACAAGTTGGTTCATTTATCGTGTCTTAGGTTTAAATATTAATAAGTTAAATGTTTTTTGTTGTTATAAAATCAAACTTTAGTTTAGAGCATACATGAATAAACTAATTTTTGCCTTGTAACTTTACAGATTAACTTTAGTATCAAAAATTTTGCTTTATCCGCAGAACTCTGTGCCGTTCATTCATTGTTGTCAGATTTGAGCAACTGCTTCAGGAGGAAGGCAATATTGATACAACTAGAAGTTTAAACTAATGTTTGGATAAGGTTTTGTGTGTTCATTTAAGTTGAATTTGAAGCAGATCCTTGTGAATCATTTTACCCTGCACAATTTAAGAATGTTCATTAAAGCTGTGTTTTTGTTAGCCACCAATCCCTTTTTAGAGGAAGTACCCTGATAAAAAAGGGTATAAAAAGACTGAAATGTATTTTTATCTTAAGACATTTCTCTGAATAAATCTGAAATATTTCAAAGCAAACAGCCCAGTCATATTACCACAGAACAAAAGTGTTGTTAGGAGAAAAAAAAAGATTCTACGAGCAATTAACACATTAATTAATATGGCAATTAACATTAACCTCATATCCTCAGAGGAGCTTTAAATGTGAAGGAACCTTTAGTCTAAATCCGTGCAGTTGTTGTTGTTAAAAGTGAAATTAGATGTTGGAACACAACTGGTAACACCTATTAATGCTAATTAAGAGACACAACCGTAGAGGTAACAATTAGCACCGAATACACGAACCCCAATCAACAGAAATCAATTAGGGAACATACAGACCAATTAACTCACTGTAATTAGCATCTCATTAACTTTATGTTCTTCTTGTGAAATATAAAGACCATGAAGCGCAGACTCCTGGCTTCTCCTTGGTCTGATTGTTCTTTATCTTTGTCGCATTCCAGATGCTTTTCTTGGATTTTGTTTCAGTCGGGTGGAAAAAATAAATAATTTACATTTTTCTGTTATTGAATCATTTCTGTCCTACAGATGATCTGAAGTGACTTTTTGACTTATCAGGAGTCGGAGACAAAAATGGCTGTTTTATGAGAACTTAAGCCCTGCCTGAACAATGTTTAGGTAAAATATACAGTGATTTATCTGATAAAGTCAAAAAATAAATACTGCATCACAAACACAATCGGACATTGCATTCAAATAAAAGCAGGAAAAAACAATACAGTAAAATATATTTTTTAATTTCTCTTCCCACAATAATTAAAAGCCCATACAAGAAAAGAAAGCATTGGCCAAAGGTAGTGAATCTTGACAGCGTTATAAAACAATAACATTATTGAAGGCACATTTGCTGCCTGAGAGCAAGGAAATTATCATTCAACCTTGGAGTTATTTGCCTGCTCTGCCTTGCAAACGTTTCTGCGGGATCTGTCCTGTTCCCTCTCCTGTGAACAGGACAGATCCCACTCCCATTTCGACCCTATAACTGGAGCTGAGCTCTGACCTTTGCTACACCTGGTGTATCTTCACAGATTTTCTGTCACATTTAGTTCTGGAACTGTTCATAATTTCATCATTAAAAATGCAAATTTACAGTGGAAAACCTCCTGTTCATTTTCTTGGAAAGAGATAAGATTTTTTTTTTTACACCAGCACAGAAGAAGATGATCAGGCACTTTCATGTGTTTTTTTTAATTATTTTTAAGAATTGTATAAAGACAGTTTTAGAGGGAAATTGCTGTTAGCCTATTGGCAGCCTTACTGACTAGATTCTGTCTTGACTTATAAAAACGTTTTTGATAAATGTCCGATATCAGTTTATCTGCATAAATTGACAACTGTCTTCATTGTGATGTGGAAGACTTAGTTCCCTTGTCTTGACTAATAAATTGAGACTAACAGCATGTCATGATGAAAATGTTTTGAAACTATTTATTATAGTGTCAAAATTTAAGTTATATAATTTTTATGGTAGTTCTTGTAAAAAAAAAACAAAACAAAAAAAACTTGAAATGATAGCCCTAGTCGAAAGATTAAAACTCAGACATTTAGTCAGTGAAAGGAAGGATAGCTGTTAGCTAAAATAGTCATTTTTGGCTGAAGTTGATGTAAAAATGTAACAGATCAGGATAAAATGAACATATTTATGTAGTGAAACGACACTCTAAAAACAAACTTTCATAACAGAAATAAAACAGCTCTAGAAAATTATGTTGTCAGATAATCAACGTGCAAAGCTGTTTGACTCCGTGAAGAAAAAACTAATTTTCTCTCTGAAGACTTAAAAAAAAATAGTCTTCTCATCTATGTAATTTTAAGAATGAACATTTTCATGGTGGCACAAAGTCTGTGCTTAATCCCGCTAACCACACTTACTCATAATGAATATGCTTGAATGTTAATGACCTCATAAAGAAACCTGGAGCGTTTTGACAACTGAGCCCGTTGCTGCTGACCCTTATCCTTTCTGGGAGTAAGGGACGGAGGGGTGGGGGATGTGGGAGGTGTGGAATATAAAGGTCTTCATTTTAATACACTCACAGCCGCCTTTCCCCTCAGTTTCGGTTTCTTGGCTTGTTTTATGGCATAGGCGTACACACTCTTTGGTTATGAAGGTGCTTTGAAATGGTCAATTACCCTCTGGATAGGGAGGATACCTGCTGTTAATTACTGCCCATGGTTTTATATGAAGAGTAAATAAAGAGACCGCTGACATTCACATTCCATCAATGCATCCCACAGTACATGCTGTGTTGTAGAGTTTCATTTAAAGTGAAAATAAACCCCCTAGAGGTGGGAAAAACACAACTTCCATTTTCTCGGCTCCTCAAAAAGAGCCAAATAATTTTACTATTCAAACACAAATATTGTGATCTCAAACTCCAATCTTTGAGGGCCAGTGTCCTGCGACTTTTAGAGTTTAGATGTGTCTCTTGTTATATATGCAAGAAGAAAATAGCAAAACTGCCTCACAAGCATGCAGTTAAGTTCTCCAGAACTCTGCTGGTGAGCTAATATTAGAGCCAGGGGTCCAGAGACATCTAAAATTTGCAGGACACTGGCCCTTGAGGACTGCAGTTTGAGAACAGTGTATTAGACACATTAGATATATTGCAGATACATTTAAAAGAATTAACAAATAATAAGCATTAGTTTATATTGCCTGGTAAATTCAAATCATGTATTGTTTTATTTTTAAGTCTTGAACAGATTTCAAAACATATAATTCAGCTTTGTAGAAATGTTTTCTTTAACAGTGCACAAATTTGATGTGATGTAAATGTTAAAAGTATTGAATTTTGAAATGAAGACATGTAGAAACCTGAAGTGTGCTTCATGGGTAACGGCTCTCTGACTAGCTGTTGGGTGTCGTCCTGCCAGTAAACCTCCATGTTCCCACAAGCTCCAGTAATGTCTGTCTTACATAAGATACTGACTATCAACAACTACTTTACTGACTCTCACTTTAGAAAATCTGCACTCTGCTGTTTACTTACAGCGCTGGACAGCAAACGTCTAGTCATATAATCTAATGTAATCTGGTAATATCAAAAACTGGCTGTGTATGCACATTTTCAAAAAATGACTTAAAAAATGTTTTATTGTCTCAAATCACACATTTCTTAAGATTCTCAAACTTTCAGGTTTTTGCATTTAAAAAATATACCTTTTTTTTTAAACATGACCGTAATTCAGACCGTATATACATACATATATATATATATATATATATATATATATATATATATATGCTGGTAGAGTGTTACCTTCAGGCAGCTATAACACAAATGTACAGAAAGGGGGATGCGTTCTGTCTACAACGTTGAGGCCAGTAAAGTACAGTAACCAAAAAAAAAAAAAAAAAACAAGTTTAAACCTAAGCCTGATTTAGTGCTCTATTTTATTGAAAATCTGTACATGAGATGGGAGGAAAGCAATATCTTTGCCAATCCTCCGGCTAAATGGGTCTTACCACCTCAAAACACAGTTGAACATCCTGAGGTTATGGGGCCATGTTTTTGTCATATTATACCTCTTTGCCTCAAAAGCCATCACAATAAATCGAGCTGGGAAGTCGTATTAAACGGTGCAGAAGATGTGTGCTGAGACTGAGGCTGAGTGCAATCCTGGCACTCTGAGTGTACTCTGCAGTCTTAAAGTGAAGCAGTGCAGCTGCTCCTTTGTCCTGTAAAAATACTTAAACAACCAGATGATTATACAGTGAATGGATAATGGTGGTCTTATGTGACACTACACTGTAAAGTACTGTTTTCTGGTCATAGCCACTCATTTAAAATCGTGTTTTGACATTACTAAGAGATACATTTTAGGTGTAACTAATTCCTAGAGGAGGCAACGGGCCACTTTAAGGCTTTAACCACTCTTGATGATTAATCTAACAAAATCCTTTTTGTTTTGTTAACGTTTACCAGAATTGTCCATTATAGATATGTTAAGATGGTTATTTAGATGGCTATATGAGAAAGTATTCCCACAGTTTAAAGAGTAACTTTTCACATAAAGTTGCAAAGAATTAAAGAGAGGTTCTCATCGTCAACATCCATTGTTCTGTCCGTCCGAGATACGGTTGTTAGGGCAACACGTCCAGGACGGAAGCCCAGACATCCCTGACCCCTTCCAGCTCTGTCTGAGGGATCCCGAGGCTTTCCAAGGCCAGACAGAATATGATGTCCCTCCAGCATGTTCTGGGTCTTACCCAGAGTCTCCTCCTAGTGGGACATGCACGGAAACTCTCCAAAGGGAGGTGCCCAGGGGACATCATAATCAGATAATATGATAAAATAACTCCTTTTGATGTGGAGGAGCAGTGGCTCCACTTCGAGCTCTCCCTAATGATGAAGCTCCGATCTCTGCAAGGCTGAGATCCTTGCTAACCTCTGGACGCAGCTCAGTTGCGTTTAGGATCTCATTCTTTCAGTCATGATCCATGTCTCATGTCTACATGTAATGTAGACAGAGAGGCAAACTGAGAGTTTTGCCCTTTGGTTCAGACCTTTCTTTACCGCAACACTAACTATTTGCTTCAAAAAGTAGCAAATCATTTGTCACAATACCATTGCTGAAGGTGAAAACTAGAATTACTATTTGGTAATTTTCTTGTTTGGAGTGATGTTAACACTTGGATTAAAACCTTCATTTGTAAAAAAAAAACATAAAATAAAATAAAATAAAGCTTATATTTAGAAGTTTAGTTTTCCCAACTTATAGTTTATACAAATGCATCTCAGAAAATTAAATAGTCAATAAAAAGATAATTTGCTTTCTGTAAAGTCAAAATGACTTTTCAAAGTGAAACACAAAAATATAGTTTGAATGGGTTTTTTCTGTTAATTTGATGACAACTTACAGCTAATGAAATCTCAAAATTCTTTTTTTTTTTTTTTTTTTTTGCAATATAACATTACATGTGACC
This sequence comes from Poeciliopsis turrubarensis, assembly GCA_010277015.1. Classification (NCBI taxonomy): domain Eukaryota; kingdom Metazoa; phylum Chordata; class Actinopteri; order Cyprinodontiformes; family Poeciliidae; genus Poeciliopsis; species Poeciliopsis turrubarensis. Next base: position 3,610,298 of record VMRN01000019.1, read on the forward strand.
AATAAAATGTTGAACATTCATACGAAATTGTTATATCATGGACAGCAGGTGGTTATTGACACCTTCACAAGGAGAATAATCCACAGTATTTCATTGTTGCTCACCTGGCTGTGAACTGGTGCATACTGGTGGAAAATTGAGTGGAAGGAAAAAGTGTATTAATTGAGAATGCACAAGTAGCAGTGGTAACCACTGCTACTTGTGCAGTAGCAAAATTCTATCAATTTTGCAAAATGAGCAAAATTGATAGAATTTTGCTCATTTACATCTTGAGAGGCATGGACTGCACCCACCACAGTCTTAGATGTATAAGCTACAACTGATAGCCTTCATGTTGCCACTACCATCTGGAACACAGGTGTCAAACTCCAGTCCTCAAGTGCCGCTGTCCTGCAGTTTTTAGATGTGCCACAGGTACAAAACACTGGAATGAAATGGTGTAATTACCTCCTCCTTGTGTAGATCAGTTCTCCAGAGCCTTGCTAATGACCTAATTATTCTATTCAGGTGTGGTGCAGCAGAGGCACATCTAAAAGTTGCAGAACAGTGGCCCTTGAGGACTGCAGTTTGACACCCCTGATCTAGAATGACCACATCAATATCACTGTTCCCGATTGGCTAGCTTTAATTAAACCTTGCTGAGAAACTGTGCAATGTTGTTGAAAGGAAGATGTGGAACATCATGGAGATGAGCTGTAGGCCACTGTGACATCAACCTGGGTTTCCCTGATTCATCAGCAAAGCCACTGGCTGATTGCTACCTTTTCACGCTGCTTGGATGCAGTAATTCTGTAACTACTGTTTCAGTAAGGTGTTATTTCTGCATTACATTTTTTAACACATGAAATGTCTAATTTTCTTTTGATTTTTATCAGCTGTAAGTCAGAACAATCCAAATGAACAGAAATAGCCATTTGAAATATATCCCTTTGTGTAATAAATCTATAAATTAATACTGATGACATTCAAACTTACTGGGAAGCACCTGATTGTGAAAGCTGTGATAGTTTATTCTTCTCATAACACATCATGTCAAGCTTCTGGGTGCAACGTAATTACCGTAATTTCCGGAATATAAGCCACTACTTTTTCAATACACCCTTTTCACTGCGATGCAGCTAATAGATGGCTTTTTATTAACAGGATTTGAAAGCCTGGACTCCTAGCAAAGGTGAATCAGTTCACGTTTCCATTCAGAAATTAAACCTCAGTTGAAAGGAAAAACAACACTCATTTTAACCAAAGCCTCAGTTTTGTCTTTCTTGCAATATTTTTCCTTAACTTTGATATATAGTTTGTCTTTAGTGCTTTGTGTCTGCACATTTTTGTTGCAGCGAAACCTCACGACGCTGATAAATAACAGGCCTCACCTTTTCTTTGCAGGGTTTAACATGACTGACTGCTCTCCCCGTCTCTCTGAGAGTGTGTCCTCAGCTGTGAATCAATTGCACACAGCCCTCTCGGCTTTCAGTCCGCAAGGACGGCAGAGATAATCTCTGAAACGCTGCCCTGCTGTTAGGGGTTAGCAGAGTTGAAAGGTCGCCCTGCGCATCATTTATAGTCTCTTAAATAAGCCTGGACCTCATGTTGCAGCCAACTCTCCCTTTCGAACAGTTATCTGACTCTACAAATTATGAGTTATCTTTCACATGCATGAGTCTATCTGAGGCCAGCAAGGGAAGGAGAAAGGATGAGCAGTACTGCACAAGTCTTGCATCTTTCATTTTATCTCCATATTTCCTTTTGAAATGACCCTTAGCCTCTAATAGAGGTTTTGATCAATAGTGTGCACATAGTAGAGATCTTAGCAAGGGACCAGATTTAAGTTTTGATCTTCAGTAAGGTCGGACATAGTTTTGAAATTTCTGGAATTTTAAATGGAATATAAGTATGGTAAAATAGAGTCTGCCATGGAAAAATATCTGTATTTTAAGATCATATTTTCTGTCCCATTGTGTAGATGATAGATGCAGAATTCCTTTGAAATAAGTTTTTCTTGTAAAATGTCCATCCAGCCTCCAGATTGCTGTCCCTGCAGGAGGTGGTGGTGATTTTCCAGCATTTTTGTATTTGTTTTCTACAAAGATCCATACAGGCCTTTAAATAAGATCTACCTAATGATTTAGAGCATCATTGGAAACCCATTCATTTCATATACTTTATCGCTCCCAAAATAAGATTATATAGATTAATTACACAGATTGATGTTTGAAAGCCTTTATGTCTTTTAATTATGATTTTTTTCTGCCTAGAGGTAATGAAAACATTTAAAATTAGAATATTACATCACACCAATAAAAAAAAATAAAAAACATTTCTTGCACAATAAGTTTCTACAAACTAACCTTATGACTGCACATTCTGATGAATTGAATATGACTGTATATAGATCCATTCATCCACAGGTGTAGATCAAGTTATCCAATTATCTAGACGTCTTAATCAAGCAATCTGTCCTTCCATCTCTCTCTTCATCCACTAATCAGACCATCCATCCATTTATTTATTCACTGCCCTAACCCCTTCAGTATCAATAAAATCGATACAGTAAAAGTTGAAGATCATAGAGATAAAAGTGTTTTGACATATTTGTCATTATAAGCATTTTCGTTCAAAGTTCAAACTGGATGATTTTGGATGCTAAATTTCATTTGTTATGTGATGAAACTAAAACTTGGAGGTAGATTTGGTCACAAAGTACTCAATAAGAATAATAATTTAAAAAAAAAAGTTAAGGCCTGAAGGAGTTTTCTCACCACTAGGAGATGCTCACAAAACACAAGGATTAAGTTCAGCATACAGAAATAAAGTAAGAGGTAAAGATACCTCCAAACTAAATTTAGAGATACGCTGTTCAGGTCTGTGCTACTTTGAGGCCTGCACATCTAACTGAATTATCCTCTTTAAAGGACCACCCTGGTGGAAGACATACGTTTCTGGTTTCCTGGTAAGGCCTTAACTTCTTATGGGTACATGGTCCTCCCACGGACTAGCACTGTCACTGATGCCTATATATCTGTAGGAATGTGAGAGTAAGTGTTCGGACTCAACTTTAGAACACCAAGCCACTGTTATTGATGGAGTATGGATCCTAATTGTGGTTCTGGGGCATGTGCAAACATGTGCATAGATGTACACGCTGCATACACGCCGGCCTGTGACTTAAGTTTCCTCAACAGGATTCCCATGCATGAGTCGATGGGGGATCACATAAACCTGTCACAGCTGCAACCTATGTCTGTTTGTCTCTCTGGATATAGGTTTGTCCCATTCCCTGCTACTTTAGTACCAGTTTGTTTGTTTGTTTTTTCATGATGATTCGTATCTGAATTTCATACATCCGCTTCACTCTTTGCACTTTGCTTTAAATCACAGCGTACCACAACCTGTCAAGCTTCATTATGGTATGACTGCATCTGATTACCATATACAAAATGTTTATGTCTTGTTTAGTTCTGTTTGTTTTGATCTGAATCCATAGATTTTTCTCATGCGTAGCTGCTACAGTAGTTGACCTTGTTTTCTTAGATTTTGTTTCACATAACTGAGACAGGTGGTGTCATGTAGCACCTGATTTGTGTGAAGTCTTGACTTGTGGAACTAGTCCTGAAACTTAATCTGGTTCTTTGGGTATAAATGGGTTATCTGAGCGCAGTAAAACTGTGTAGGTGTATGCTCGAAACATACTACTGTAACAATACTGCCTTAGGATGACATTACCACTCTGGTATGGAGGGTGAAGAGTGCCCCCAAAAATGTTTAGAATAATCTGAAGAACTGTTATACCCAAACTACAGGTAGATCTTATTTAAATGTATTTCAACATCAAGCTTTTGTGTAGCAGTGCTTTTAGAGTATTTCTACCAGCTTTGCACTTTAAGAGACCAATATTTTTGCCCATTCTTTGGAAAAATGACTTTACCACACACTTAGTAGAAGTTTAGGTCTAGCTTGGGCTTTTGTGTCCTGTTCTTTTTTATTTAGTTGATGCTCTGACTTTGCTGTTTATGATTTAAAAAGCTTATTGCTCCCTCACTGGCATGGTTAAAAATCTATGGTGGATTTGCCTTTGTATTCACTTTTTATCTAATGAGCCCTGGCTCCCCCAGCATACCACTGGGGCACCTCGACTTTCCCAGTTGGGGAAGCCCAGATCTGGTGAAACAGGCAGTCAATAGCTGGTCTTATTAGTGCGCAGAAACCCCACAAAAGCCCTGGACCGCAGAGAGTGAGAAAACGACACCGCCTCTGCTAATGAAATCATAATAATGAAAGACATTCATCTGTGTTGCAGCTCTACTATCCAAACACAACGAAGATGTGTTATGGTGGTTAATGGGCCAGTCAGAGGAATTATTTGTTCATTCTTAATCCAGCCGAAGCTCCACTGAGTTCTTCCCTCCAAAAACATCACTGAAGTGAGACCTTTGTCGCACATTCTGTCGAAGTTTGTACAACACCGGAGATCTCACTATTTGTCCAGTTCAATGTCAGAGACATGGACTGGCAACATAAGCACTGTGATATCAGTCATCACAGTTTCCGGATATTAACTGTAAAACCACTAAATGCTTTCTTTATTGTTTACTGCATTGGAGCCTAGTGTGACTGAAGACACTGGAAATGTCAAAGATGGAAAAAAAAAAAAATATTTTCACAAGGCAGATCATCATTTAAACTAATACATATTATTGACACACTGGATAATGTTATCGCCAATGTAGCAAACTAGCCTGAAGAATTAAACAAAATGCAAATTAAACAAAAGCTGGAAGACAAATAATAATTGCATGCATGGTTGCAAGGTTTAGCTTTGATGTGTTCAATCTTTCTGACCTCCTGAATACGTATGGATTCTATGGTAAATCAATGATCTTAGAGACTTAACTGAACAAGGAGATTAAAGGGATTTTTAGTGTTGATGAAGACATGAAGCCAACTTCCCTTGGAACGACAATGGACATATTTCATTTTATTATTCAGATAAATCACCCTCAGACTCACACTGTGGGTTGTTACGGTTACATATTACTCACCACAACACTGCGCATTGAGCAAAGGGGAGCCATGTGGGTATGTTTAATTAAAAATGAAAAAGGAAATACACTTTAACTTAGAAATACAAAAGAATCTGATATCTTCAAAATGGGCAATTGATTTAATAAAACTGTCCTAAAGGTAACTGTACACAAATGGGCATCGAGTCAAGTGACTCTTCAGGAAACCAGAGAATTGAGAAATGTGCAGCATTTTGTGTCGTGGAAATCTGTTTTACAAACCTCCTCTGTGTCCCTGCAGGTTTTTCTCCAGTGCTTAAAAGGAAAAGTTTGTTTTTCTATTTTTATTTTTTAAGACTAACATTTAGATTTTGTTGAGCAGTTGTTTTAGAAACGACTCCAGTGGCTGATTTACTGATACACGTGGGTCAGAACTTTGATTTATTCACTTCCTGTTGCGACTGTTGTCTGCGCTCACGTTTTTTCCTTTTCTGTTAAATCGTTTTGTTTTGAGATGAATGCTTTGCATGTTGTATTTACTTTTAATCTAGATTTTTTTTTAGTCCTAAATTATGTCAACTAACTAATCAAATTACGAAAATAAGCTAAACTTTTTCATGATTGTGTAGAGGGAGTTAATAATGAGATAATGTTAATCTGTTGGTTGTTGATTGATTATGTTCAGTGCCATTGTAACGACTTGTCTAATGTTGGGGAAAAATGAGGTCGTAGGTCATCAGATTCTGATCAGTGGAGCTCGGGCCCGCTGCTCCTTTGGTCTTGTCTCCGATAAAGACGAGCCATGTTTGTTTTCTCGTGGGGTTCTTGAAGTCGGAAGTGAAGTCGGGCCGTTCTCCAAAAACAACATGTTCAACGGCAAACAGAAGATTTGAGATCTGCTGGGGAGTTGTGATGGTAGGAAAGCTGAAGATAGAAACGTCAGGGGAGCAGCGGGCAAGCAGAGCAGCGGCTCTTTTACCAGGCCGCTGCTCCATGACTATTCAATTTTTAAAAAATAGTTACTGCAGCTTCCTGTTATCAAATCTTAACTCACAGCATGATGTACTTTCAGACCTCTCTGAAAATAATCTATCATTAAGCGTGGTGACTGAACCCATACCACACCATCATCATTCCCTGTCAGCCCATTTGTTATTAAAGGGCAGGAATGTGCCTGGTACTCCATCATGGCAAGCAGCACTAAGCGGTCAGTTTGCTGCAGGAGGCCTCACAACTGAACTGAATCTACAGCACCTCTCCATATAGAGTATTCTCACACTTTTCAGCAGAATTAAAATACAAAACTCTGGAAATCTTTACTGTATTTTGAAGTGTTACGGTGAGAAACTTGTGTTTTTAGCTGGAATTTTATCCGATAGATCACCCAAGTGGTTTATAATTGTTAAAGGATGAAAATGTGGCATGATTTAAAACTACAGTGTTTAACTTTTACAAAAAAGTATTTTTTTTTTACGTATTTGTTCAAGCTGTCGCCATGTCGTGACAGAATCGGAAAGATTCAAAAGTCAGGCTTCTTCATATCCTCCCAGTGTTACTATTTCTGTCTGAAGATATTGTCAAAAACGACTAATCAGAGCCAGGAGGGAGGGGGTCATAGCCCTGTCAATCAAGCTTGTGTATGTGCTGCTAGTTTGCTTTCACAATGCAGATTTGATTTCACTCTTATTTGCATTCTGGACTCTTTGGTTGCAGTGGAGGAAGACTGCAGATCGCAGCATTACTCCTGCAGGAGGAGGAGCCGCTCAGTGTCATGGGATGCGGACTACATAAACGACTTAAAGTGAAAATTCCCACATAAACAGCCCTGAAGACGGTCAGCAACCTTTACCAGCTTAAGAGCCACTTTTGCATTTGGACCAGCTAACCAAAACCGACACTACTCTTTCTAATCCTTAGTACGGTATTAAGGTTTTCAACTTCTGAAGATATGTATTTTTGGTTTTTAGATTCCCTTTTCTTTTCAATCTGACATTCTATTTATATAAAAAGTGACAAAAAAAATGTGTGGTTTGCATCACATTTAGTTACCTTTTCAAAAAATAATATTTGTCCAGCACTATTAATTACCTTCACATATTAAAAGATCACTTAATTCTTTATCATTTTTGGCAAAAAAAAAAGACGAGAGTCTGAAGGGCCTTCTGGGGCCAGAACCACAGTTACAGAAATGAAGTTCTTGAGAAATAACCTCATCCAGAAACTGAAACTTTTCATTCAAACAATAAAATTTGTCTTTGTTTGTTTTCATGCGGATCAATGAAGCAAAACGCCACCGGTTGTAATATAAACTCAAGAAAAGAGGCATATTAAGTTTTGACTGGAGGCAAAAATAGTTCAGTATAATTATTTTTCTCATTTATAGTCTGTTATTTGCCAGTGGATTATACTTATCAGACTCATGTCAGCTTGTTGAGAAGAACTTTGTTTTAATTTGGAAGAAAACAATCGTCCCAATGAGCTTCCTTTGACCTGTGCAAACTCTAGATGTTACCTGCGTAAATCCTCCAGTTTAATTATCTTGAGCTTCATTATATGGATGGCACAAACGCACAAGGTTGCGTAGTTAACATAATATTTTACAAGACACTGATGAATTACACATTCTTTCCAGGCTGTTTCACAATCAGACAGTTTCAAGTTATATGGTGAGCTAAATCAAAGCATCTCAGGGAGGTCAGATGTTTGGATCTATTTTCAGTGTATGCGTATTAATTCATGTCTGCAGCTTCAGATTTTGTCGGTGCAGACTTGGCTGGATTTTAAGAACAGAGAGTTGATTTGTTGCTCTGATATTTAATGCTGAAAATATATATACAGACTGATTTGGTCTAGTTCCCTCAGCCGTCCGCTTGGAGACGTAGATAGCATCTTTGAAAAATCGCCTGAAGCAGCCTGAACATAACTTACTTCACACACAGCCTGCTGAGGCTGATGGCAATCCAACATATGTGTGTTTCTCGCTACATTCCCGTCTGTTCTGGCTTTAGTTCAACAAAATACCTCTTTGCAGTCTGTACAATAAAGAAAACAGGAAAAGATGCCATTAAAAGTAAATAATAGTTATTGCGTCTTTTTTTCTTTTCTTTTTTTTTTTTAAATCGGGGCTATGCTGTGTATTTCTGAGCAGTCAGTATCGTAGCAGACCACAGGAAAGATGTCAGTTTTAAGGTCAATTCCCTGGTATTTGACATAAATCTATAAAGATATATTCATAAATAATTTATATTAGGTCTTTCATAGTTTTTTTCCGAACAGATTTATAATGACATTTATGTAAATAACGCTACTAAGCAGGGCTGCACAGTGGTGCTGGGCTACACAGTTGCCTTGCAACAAGAAGGTCCTGTGTTCGATTCCCGGCCCGGGGTCTTTCTGCACGGAGTTTGCATGTTCTCCCCGTGAATGTGTGGGTTCTCTCCGGGTACTCCGGCTTCCTCCCACAGTCCAAAAACATGACTGTCAGGTTAATTGGTCTTTCTAAATTCTCCCTAGGTGTGTGTGTGTGTGTGTGTGCGTGTGTGGGTGCGTGTGCGTGTGTGTGTGTGTATGGTTGTTTGCCTCTGTGTTGCCCTGTGACAGACTGGCGACCTGTCCAGGGTGAACCCCGCCTCTCGCCCGGAACATTAGCTGGAGATAGGCACCAGCACCCCTGCTGACCCCACGAGGGAAAAGGCTGTAAGAAAATGGATGGATGGACGGACGGACGGACAGACGGACGGACGCTAAGCACATTTTGATCATAGAAAAACTTTTGTATCAACGTCACTTTTTTGTCTTTTAAGGAAGAGCACAATACATAGATCATCTGCATCCTCCGTGTCTGACAGGCACAACAGTTTTCCCTTTATAAATGTAATAATCCTAAATGAGCCATGCGCTGATGAGGAGCTTGGACAGGTTAAATGGGAGAGGGAACGACAACTTTTTGTCCTAAAAGTTGACTTGCAAGAAGGTGGAAAATTGGGTGAGGATCCAAGCAAGCGAGAGAAGAGCCACTCAGTGATGGACAGGTGACTGTGTCTCAGCATGGGAAGCCCTATCTAAAAAGTTAAAGCTGCTGTATGCAGCTTTTCCAAAAACTATCTTGGTGCTGTTTGGCAGTACATCCGCGAGCAGCGATAGGGAAGATCATGGATGACAGCTTCTGTGATAGTGCCAAGACAGTTTCCAGTGTATAGATTAATGCATGTTAATTCATTTTTCTTGTTAGAACTTTTAAAATATGCAGTCATGAGTCATTTTTAGAGGTCGTCTCAAGTGTTGCACATTTCAGCGATTCATGAGGAGTGATGCTCTATAACCTGGCGAACCACTATGCTTCCATATTTGAATTCTAAAACCAAACTTTTGTGGCTCCTTTCCATTTATTTTGTTTTTTAGCTAAAACACACCGAAAGACAGATGCTACAGTCTTGTCCGGTCGTTCCTGTTCCACCTGTAGTTGCAGAAAGAATATTCCCAGCAACAATGTTAAATATGAAATGAGTGTTAATCGAACAGAATCCTGCTTGAAGGCCACAGCTGTTGCACTTTATGGATTCTCAAATGTTCATTACCACTGCCTGCGAAAACAAGAATAACAAAGTCTTTGACTTTTTTCCAGCCTCACTCATCTCTCCTGCAAAGACAGTGATGCATCTGTCATTCTAACCTGAATGTGACCCGTTCACAACCTTTCCCTGCCTCCTAATCTGTAAGATATCAAACCCAGGGAGTATGTCAGAGCTCATGCTGAGCCAACTTTCACATGCAAAACGTCCAACCGTCGGATTTACCTTTGTAACACCAGTAGCTCTTTTCTCTTTATACTCCTGCCTCAAATTCAACGCCTCGATCTCTCCAGCTTTCCGCTTCTCTCTCTCTAAAAAAAAATAAGCTTTCATCTAGATACAGTCTTACTCCCGACTCTCTGCATTGTTATGTTGGCATGTCTGTGTTCTCGTGAGTCATTTAAGAAGCATTGCGCTTGTACATTGTGACTAGAACGAGCAGCTTCATTAAGCTGTTGATTTACTTTAAATCTAACAATTATGGTGTTTTTTGGCATCACGATGAAAGTTGAACAAAACCGACAGAAACAATTGATGTTAGCTGGAAGGCTGTCGGACAGCTGCAAGCAGAAAGCTTAGACATCCTCCTTTATATCAGAAGAAAGTTCAGACGGGAGGACCTACAGTGGACACATTAGTTTGCAGGAAGGTAAAAGAGAGTTTTATGTGCATATTTTAGTCAAAGCTACAGCATACACCTGGTTAACATAAACACACAGGTTCGGAAGATGGTGTCCTACCCTTACAAAAGTGTTTCTATGACTGAAATAGAGCAACTACTGGCACATTGGTTCACAAAAATTACAAGCTGGGTAATTTTGTTGTTCCTTCATCAAATGAAAGGAAGAGTTCAAAAAAAAAAAAAAAAAAAAAGCAGTCGGGATGTTTGGCGATGAGGTCTTTAGTTTAAAGCGGCTTCCCCTTTGCACCAGTCCGCTGCGTGTGGAAAAACAAAGTCTTTCCTGGGTCACAGGAATCTCTGTGTTTCCAGAGAAAGCACCGGGGGTAAGCTTGTCCAGTTTTCATTTGAAGATAATTTGTTGATTGTCGAGCAGGAATGTTTTCCATTGGCCGTTGAGGCCATCAATCTTCAGAAGCAGACTGGTCAACTGGTCAAATGCCAAAGTGTTCCTCTGGGATAAGAAGCGAGTTTTCTCCTTCTTTTTCAGTGTGAAGAACAAAATAAGTACAGAGAGGAATCGCAGAGCGGATTCAGTTCAGCACCGCGCCGTCCCTCGTGGTACTGCTGGATTGTTTCTCAGTCTCAGTGTTATCAGAGATCAGAGAACTTATCATGATGGATCAGAGTATTTATCAGCAAAACACTCAACCAAAGACTCAAATGCATCTTAATGTTCAACAGGCGACCTGAAACTGATCGTAAGGATAATGTACAAGTACTGTATTGTGCTGGTATTGTGTATGAATGAGAACCAGACATCTTTATGTTAGAAATTGGGAATGAGTGGTTTCAAGTGACTTGAAGACTTATTCTTTAAGGCATTTACCTCACCTCACTATTTTGTCTCTATCAGTTGTTTCCATGACATGAGAAGACGTGATACTTTTAGGAAATTAATGCTCCAGCATCATCTTAATGTGGCATGCACAATCTAATCACCAAGAAAATCAGGCGTCACTTTGAGGAATTCAGATCTACTACAGAAACTACTGATGCTGCACATGTGCACGGCTGCTTCAGAACTGACACCACCATGACTTACAAGTTACAGCAAGGACCCAATAATATGACATAAACTAACGTTCTTTCTCACTTTATGAAGATTCAAACACCTCAACATGCTGGATGCTTGAAACTGAAAGTGAAACTGATAGCTTGGCCTATTTTCTTATTGATTTGGCTAAATGTAATTAATTTGTCTGAACACTTGGGGGCACTGAAGAGCTCTGAAGTTTCAATAAGACTGACATAAAATTAGACAATTTAATGTGCCAAATAATAATAATTCACAAAAAGTTAAATAATTTTTGCCTCTGGCTTACACCAATAGTCTGTAATTATGTTGATCTGAGCTCATTGTCCTCAATGTTTTAGATAAATCGCAGGTGTACTAAGAACTTCCTGGTTCCTTAGCATGCTATCAAGTTCTGCCTAAAACACATCTCCTAATGCCATACCTGTAATTAGCTCTTATCTTTATTAAAGAATTAGCGCTCTCTGCCGTCTATAGCTGACGTTAAAAACATCCTTGCAACAGTGATCACCAAAACTAACGGTCCTCCAGCTGGTCTTACAGGTCCAAACGTTTCCTGACATCAACTATTTCATTGATTGTTCTTCCTCCCTGATCTTTCTGAGGTAAAAACTTGTCATGATCCCGAAGACGTTTTTTGTCTCGTTTCTGATTATTTTGCACTTTGATATTTTTAGGTATTAGTGACGATTCTGACTTGAGTTATTCATGTCAACTTTTTCTCTTTGCTTTCTACTATTCTTGTTTCTTTGTCTTCTGGTTGGTATTTTGATTCTTTCTTATGCTTGTTTTTGTTCTGTTTCTGGTTTTGACACTTCTTTTGCTTGTGCAAACGGCTCTCCAACACCAGTACTGTAGAGCTACTGTCCTGCAGGTTTTAGATGCACCTCTGCTCCAATACACTAGAAACAAGACCTGCTAATGAAACATATCTTAGGTTCAATTGTGTTGGGACAATGACACATCTAAAAGTTGCCGGGCATTAGGTCTTCAGGAGTAAATTTTCAAGATCTCTTCTCAAGATTCTTGTGTAGTCCTGATTCCCTCGTAGCTGTTCAGTTAATTAACTCACCTGTCAGGTCTTGTTGTAATCACTTCTGTAAGCATCCACTTTTATGCCATCCTTGCTTGGGTTTGCTGCTGTTCTCTCAGGCTCATGTTGAGATTTTTTTCCCCCAGTGTTTAGCTGAAGTTTTCGATTTGTTTGTTATTAATTAAACTAGGCCTTCACAATATAAAGGACTCCTCTCTCTGGTTTTGAGTATTCTCACCACCTGCACTAAAAACATGATTCCTGCGTGGTGCTTGTCCTCTAAAAAGGCTACAATAACAATGTGGAGCAACTTAGACGTTAACAATACGCAAAGGTTTAAAAAAGATTTAAAAAGAGAGCACAGCCTCTCTTTTTAATCTTACTTAAAACTAGTGATCATTTGCCCCCTTTTTAAAAGTAAAAACTTGGAAGAAAACTGCAAATCTGTCGGCTTTTTCTTACTGTCAGAGTGTGAAAGTAGTATTTGGACTTTGTATCTGTGTCAAATACAAATGTTCTTGCATTTGGACTGGCTTCTCGTTAAATTGAAGATTTGCTCAGCGTTGCAGGGAAACTGCAACGTCCGGCGTCTCCACTCTGTCCGTCTGCATGTCTATGTTCACACTCGTATAGCCGTGTCCCCTTCGTTTCCCTGACTCTTCTTGACGGCCGAACAAAGTGGTCTGACACAGCGCTCCTCCTCATGACAAGCACTTTTAACACCACACTCCTACCGCCTGCCTCCTTCTCTCCTCCCGCTAACCTCCATGTGCCTGTTCTCCTCGCAGAGTTGAAGAGTTGAATCGTGGGTCAGCAGCTCCGCTCGTGGAGAACCAGACTAGATTTCCAGATGGTGAAGTCACCATCTCTCTGCTCACTTCAACCCAGAGAAAGGCTCTTTCACATGCACACACACACACACACACACACACACACACACACACACACACACACACACACACACACACACACACACACACACACAAAAGCACGCAAAACGCAGCACGAAATGCGCAATGATTTATCGCAAATAATCGTCGGCACATATTTCCACCGTATTCCTTCCTGAGTGTTGAACAAATTGAGACGTATCAGTGCTGTAATTGGTTCCAGAGGGTGAGTGTGATGGGAAGAAAGGATCTGAGTGGACACTTCCTTTAAGAGTGGGGAATGCCAGCTTTAATCGTGATATGTTAAAAGAGTTTGTATGTTCACCATTCTGGCTGAGAAATGAGACTCAAATCAAGATGTATTAGATTTCAACAGTTGGCTTGACTAACACACGCTGTCTCGATAACGCAGCGGGTTAAATGCTCCAGCTGTTTGCTACTGAAACATTCAAACTGGTGTGTTTTCAGTGTTTTCGCCTGGATTACGCTCCTTCTTTGTGTTTAAAGATGATACGTTTTGTCTTTAACCAGTTTAGCAAGTAAGTTCTGTACAACGCATGTTGCTAAAAGGTAAGTCTAACAGTGTGTGTCTTTATTTGCTGATATGACCAGACAGCTGGCAACACCGGAAACAGCCGATAACCTCAGCCGTGCATCCTGACTTGGATCGGGAGCAGGGGCATCTCTCAAGGACAAAGCAACTGTACAACAGGAAGGAGTGAGAAAACAGAAAGTTGCAGACGGTACAGCCTCCTGCCGAGCCACAAAAATAAAACTGACCGTTCAGAATCGCAATGTGAACTCCCAAGTCTGGGCCATCTGGTCCAATATGAGTTCAGTTTTGCCAACTTTTCATGCAAATGATATTCAAAACTGGACCGTTTCTAGAAGCCGCATTTATGTCCACAGATGAAGCCGTCATGCAGCCGTTATGTAGTGTAGCACCACTGTCGGCCGGGGGATGGAGGTCAGAGGTCAACAGAATGTTCTGATGCAGCTGCAGTTTGTCCAATGCCCATTAGGGAAATCTTTCACTGAATTGCCATAAATTCCCCCTTATAAATGCAGTTTTCTTTTCACAATCTGTGCGGAGCGCAAATAAACATGACTCCTGTTTAATTAATTCTGTGTCTAAAGGTCAAAACTTCTGAAAAAGTGAAAACCTGTTAATTAGTTTTTGTTTGTTTTGATAATGTTTGAGTCTTTTGGAAACTAACTTTGTCAGTACTCATGCAAGACTTATAATGTAGTTTTTAGAGTTGCTGAAGCTGCAGAAATGTGATCTTTTTGTGTAAACTGAGCCGAAATTGTTGATTTTATTGTCCTCTGAGTGGCATGTTGAAAAACCAAAGTATTGTTTTAAATCTGTTTTTTTTTTTTTTTAATAATTCAAGTAATGTTTCATTCACTGCTAAATACGAGAAAGGTACGACTTGCAACACAACAATTGTGCGACATTTGTTGGTGCAAATTTAGAATTTTCTTGCCCAAAACAATTGTTGAAGCTGAACAGGAAATTTGAAATCGACAAATAACTTTCCTTTAGATGAGTTTGAAATATTATCCTTATCATCTGTGATGTCATTCTTTATTAAGCAAATACTGATGTTACAGCATGAGTTAAAAAGTGTTTCCACATCTTTTAAACACATTTTGATGTACCTTCCAGCGTACGTTTTCCACCTGCAGAGCTAATTTGCAAGACATTGAACATCTTCATAGTTTTTTCACGTTACATCCACGTACTGTATTTCTGCACGTATATACGTCTGTATGTATATATTTGTGGGGAATCAACCAAAAGTAGTCCGTGGTGAAGTAAGTTTTTAAAATAATCATTGACAAATAAAAATCTAAAACAAAAACTGTGCAATGCATTCGGTTTCCTTTACTCTGACACTCATCGATAGAATCCAGTTTCCCTAAGGAAGTCACTGAATTAGGAAAAGAGTCCCTCGTGTGTCTAATTTAATCGCAGAATGAAGGCTTCAGAGGCTTGTTTGAGAAAATAGAGACCAAACCGCATCACAAAGAGCAGAAAAAAAGGAAAGAAGTTGGAGAGAAAGTTGCACAGAAGCTTATTGCAGGTTTATGTCATAAACATCATCCTAAGCTTCGGTCAGTCCATCTTCTGATGGCTCAGCTGCAGACATGCCAAGACATGAACGTTAACGTGAAGCGACAAGCCAGGCAATTAAAGGCATTGATCAGAGAAGCATCAAAGAGTCTTTGGTAACTCTGGAGTAGCTGCATATGGCCCTGGTGGAAGAATCTGTCAACAGGACGACTATTCCCCACCAGCTGTATGCTTCACAAAGCTGGCCTTTATGGAAGAAAAAAGCCTATGCTGCCAGAAAAATCACAACATGCCCTTCTGCTGGCCACAGGCTTATGGGACACAAAAGTGCAGAAGAAAAGACTCCGATCAGACCCGAGAGCAGAGCTCACCTGTGGAGATCATCCTGTCATCATGAAGCACGGTGATGGCAGCATCATCCTGTCAGGTTACCTCACCAGAAGCTCGACAGAGTTGACTACGGGGTGATCTTGGAGGAAAACGTGTTAGACAGCTAAGCGTTCAAAACCGATGATGGGCAAAAAATGTCAACCTCTACTTGTGCAAAGCTGGTGGACACATAAGAAACTAATATTACAAAAGAGTCGCATGTGCGGCAAAATGTGATTCTGGATCAAAGTCTGAATACAAACCCATAACAGTCTTTTTTTGATTTTTATTTAAAGGACATTGTGAAAATTATGTATCATGTTTCCGTCGCTTCATATGTGACCTGCCACCTAAAATTCCCAAAGCGCTAAGGATGTAAACTAAATGTTTAGGTAGTAGAATAAAAGGCACAGAAATATTTATTACCAATTGTTATTATTATTACTATTATTATTGTTGTCGATTATTAATAATGACTTATATTAAATGCAGTGATATCACAGTTAAAACGAGATTATCAGATGTCAAATGTTCAACGCGAACGACCACAGAAATGACCCAAATCCAAATCTGCAGCATGAATCAGCCAGCGTTATTTTTAGAGCCATGAAAAACAAAAACAGCAATTAAAGACGCATTCTGAGATGTAAAAATAGAGAGTTCACAGGGAATGTTTCCGTTACGGAGTGAGGACGCTTCATCTCTCATATTTCCCTCCTCCTCCTCCTCCTCCTCCTCTTCATCTTCCTCCTCCTCCTCCTCCTCCTCCTCCCTCAGGTCATCCTAAATTATCGCTGTAGGTCACAAAGCGCTGTGCTGCTGAGCGCTTTTCTTTTCTTTTCTCCACTTTCAGTAGATGATGCATCTTCATCCTGTTTATGTTCAACAAATTAAGAGAGAGAGAGAGAAAGAGAGAGAGAGAGAAAAAAAAGGTTAGGTTGATTTTAATTCGTCTGTTAAGGACGTTTTTCTCGTTTTTTTTTTTTTTTTTTTTATCGCAACCTGCGGCTTATTTTTTTTGCTTGATATAAATAATGAGAAGCAGTCGGTTTGGAGCGCAGATGTTTTTACTCAGCGCTGCATGCTGAGAAAACTGCTGGATGTTTTTTTTTTTTTTTTTTTTTTTTTTTGCATGGAGGAAACCGTTATCCTCCCTCCACGCGCCACGACGCGACCCAGATTAATGCAACCCGGTCGGATTTTCACCGGCCTGCCATGTTCAGTCACAGAGAGGCCGAGAGAGAGAGCGGGAGATTTTTATTTAATCAGATATTTACCTTATTGATACGCATCACGAAGCACTAAACGCTTTTGGCCCAATTAGGTCATTTCCCCCAAATTCAATTTGTATTTTAAAAACAAATTGTTCCCAAAAATATTTAGATTAAATTCCAACTATTTTTATTATTCAAATATTATTACATATATATTTCAAAAGTGTGAATAAAATAAAATAAACATCCAGAATGAGTTGGAGGCCTGAACGCAGCAGCGGCAGATTTATTGAGACGCAGGGCGCTCATGCGGAACCCGACAATTAATCTACCAGCGGGTTAATTAAAGTGTTACACCCTCCTTTTCCCCACCGAAATGACCGAGAAACCGATCTTAAAAATTCGGTTCCATATTCAGGGTAAATCTGCCTTCGTTTTACTCGTGAGTCGCACGTGATAATTGACGTAAAACCAATTTTTGGGCCTTTCATGGCGTTATTTCCAACGCAGTGAAACGTTGGAAATAATGTTGGTTATTCCAGAAGGAGTAACATTTTCATTAATTTATTCCGGGCCGCAAATAATATTGTCTTTTGTCATTCATTCAAAAAATGTGACGTTTTATGATTTTAAAGGCATCAACTCTAGTAACTAATTTAATGTTTCTTTTTTTTGTTGTTGTTTAAGAATTAGAATATCATTCATGCTGTATTTTTTTCCCTTCATTTATTTCTGCCTTTATTTTCTGTCTGGATGTAAGTGTGAAGGTGTGTGTGGACAGTCGATGAATGAAGTCAGAAGTTTCTGTCCCACATCACCTCCTGACTCCACCTCCTCCACCCTCCTCACACACACAGATCCTCAGGCGAAAAGAGGGAAAAGAGGTCTACTCCTCCTCACTCCTCCACTCCTCTCCCTTCATTCACAGAGAAGCCTCTGAGCCGAAGCCCTTCTTCTCCCCGGATGGACCCTCAGAGCCATTAAGCTGACAGCTCTGGATGGAAACCGAAGATCTGCAGTGCTGGGGGGGGAAGCTGCCATGAACTTTAGCCGGACTTGAGGAGCTTCCAGAGTGTGAAGGAAGGACTCAGAGCTCGGAGAGAAGGATCCAGAAGGTGTCGCGTGAAAGGAGACAGGACTGATTTAAAAATTGCCTCCAGTTTTTTAGGCTTTCGCCCCTGGACCATGATGAGTTCAGACGTGCGTGACCTGAACTCCCTGCTGCCCTCGGTCCCGCCGGGTCCCAGTCCCGGCTGCACAGCGCTGCCAGTTAGCACGGCCCCTCAGTGGGCTCCCGTCCTGGACTTCCACACCGCCGCCTCCCCTTACCCCTCCCTTGCTGCTCCCCACTCCTCTCTGGGGCCCCACTCCTTTATCAAACAGGAGCCCAGCTGGGGAGCCACAGGGGACCCCCACCACCACGACACAGACCCTCACTGCGGTCTCAGCGCCTTCACTGTGCATTTCTCGGGTCAGTTCACGGGCACCGGGGCCTGCAGGTATGGGGCAGCGTTTGGGGCGCCTCCTCCTGCTCCGGCGGCACCCAGCCAGCCTCCACCTGTGGCGGCCCCCCACCACCACCAGCCCCCCAGCAGGATGTTCAGCAACCCGTCGTACCTGAGCAGCTGCATGGACACCCAGCCAGCGGCCCGTAACCAGACAGGTAAAGTAGGGCTGCAGGACGATCGTCATCCCTGCTTTAGATTCACTTTTCACTCCCTAAATCCACTGATGAAGGTTCACAAGTGGGAGATTCACACTCCTTCATGTAGACAAAGCAATTCAAATCGAGGGGAATTGTCCACAAATAGCCTCGTATTGATTTATCCTGAGCATATAATTTAATTCCTAAATTATTTAAAGTTGACTTTGAAGAAGCTGCGTTGCCTTCAGTACCGGGGCGTCGAGGTTCACTTTTTCGAAGCACATAAAGATGATCTAGAAACCCCAAACAAAACAAAACCACAAAAGTGATACAGTGTGGAGAAAATAATGGAAAACTCTTATTTCCGTGGAAGCAGTGTGGCTCGTCGCTAAACCGAGGTTGTTGCCGTTAATGTTTGAGCCTAATGAGAGTTGTCTTGCAGTTTGCAGCAGCAAAGCTTTTGGCCCGCGAGTTTTTTTAGTCCCATGAGAACATTTACACTGAAAATTACGTTTAGTTTATGATGATTCTGGTTCTAAAAGTCTCATAAAATTTGTTAACTATTCGAGCCTCATTTGGTGGAGATAGATTAGGTCTGTATAAATCCTGATTTATTATTTTAAAAAAAATTAAAAATGTCCTTCTTTATTGTGAAAGAATACATCACAAATTATTTGAACATTTATCCACAGTTCATCTTTTATTTTCCCAGGAAAGCATTTCACTACGGGAGGTGGAACAAGCTTCACGATGTTATTGATTGCTCAAGTTGCTCAGTTTGATTTTTTTATTTTTTTTTTTTAGACAATTATTTTACATTTGACGAACTCTAAATCGTGACCTCTTCATTCTGAGGTCACGGGTTTTTTGGGGGAAACCTTCTCCTCTTTGAACGTTTTTTTTTTTTTTTTCTTCTAAAACTCAAACGTCTTCCAAGCATGTGATTTCACGTTTTAAGATTACAGCGTGAACCACATGGAATGAAAAGATTTATTGGGATTTAATTCAGAAAAATTGCCAAATAAAAAATTCTGTTTTATTTAATTAATGAACTAAAACTAAATAAATCAGCTCGACAGAAAAATAAGTGTTTATTCATTATAATTAATAAAGGAGTAATATTGGACACTTGTCACAGTTGTTAAGCTTAATTGTAAAAAAGTATTTTATGAAAAATGTTACATGTTCATTTATGCTTGATGATGCTGCGCATGGTAGTTCTGTGTTCGAAGTTTACTGTAATTTATATTCTCCAGCATATAGTTTGTCTTACTGTCACCAGCAGGTGAAATTGATTGACTATGTCTATATTTCTGCTTGTTTGAGTCACCAGGAGGAATTCCACATTAGACCAAATAAAACTGGACAACAGAGTCAGTAAATAGCAATGCTTTGCTTCTCAGACATGCTTAAATAATGATTAAAGGAAAGTCAAACCCTTTAATTCATTTCCGCGCTGATTTAACTTTACTTTACAAATCTAAAATTGAAACTTGTAAAATGAAGTCTGGAAAGGAGGAATAAAAACCAGGATCCGTTTGTGTAACTTCTCCCTGAAAGGAGAGACTCTTGTGTGTGTTGACGCTCGGCTGAGTGATTCCTAATTCATCACTTCGACTATTAGAGTCTGGCATTTCTCACATCTCGCAGCGGATCCACGTGTGTCTCCAGCAGCGTGAAAACGCTCAGGATTTAGAAACACAAGCCACTTTGCAGATTTACCTCACGAAAAAAAAACAAAAAACCCAGGATCCAGTAGAATCTCATTGCATCAAATGACCTCATTTCTCTAGCTGTTGTCACCTGATCCCCGCTCCTCATAGGTGAAGGCAGGATAGTTAATCAGTTAGTGATTAGACAGCAGATTAATTAGGAATAACATGCTTTCGGAGGAGATAATTCAGGAATAACATTATTATCAAAGGGCCGGGCCGACCCCCTAACCTGTTTTATCTGCGCCCTGCTGTGGCTGGTTGAGCACATGCAAACAAACCAGCCAACACCAGGACCCGGGTCACACAGTAGAGCTCGTATCGGCGAAGGGTCGCTCCGGGAATTCATCACGTCAACATCTCTTTTTCCATTTCTAAATGTTCTTCAGGAATGTTTCATCTTCTTGAGCTAAAAGTTGGGAATTCTCCACAAAGGGGGGGGGGGGAAGAAAAGAAAAAAACAAAAGCAGCATTTCTAGCATTTTTGCTGATGGTGAATATTCAAACACGGGACGTTGAAACGGTCTAAATCTATAAAATACAAGATGGGAGTCAGTGCAGGGCTGTGTGCAGAAGGTTTGAAATCATCATTTAAAGTCTTAATCTCCTACTGATTTTGAGGGGCATTCCGTGGGGTTTTCCAGACTTTAGGTTTTCCAGTTGAATACAAACTGACCTCACCGCTTGCCACCTCGGTGCTGGACATCAAGGAGGCACAAAAAGTATCAGAATACATGCACACACACACGCACACACACACGTTCACAAGAGTCAGGGGTGAGTGGAAGATGAATGGAAACGTTTAATTAGGGTTCTTTTTTTTTCCCCTTCTCTTGCTCTGCTCACCCACTGACTCAGAGAGTGAAAGTCTGTGAAAGTGCTGCATTTTTAATTAATGAAGCATGCATGTCAGAGATAGTGTGTGTATCTGTGTGCATGGGAGTGATTTATGGGCTCTAGCAGTGCCCTTTAGGGGTCAGCTAGAGTCATGAGTCAGAGCCAGTCCGGGGCGTCAGGCACGGATCTCCTTAATGCCAGGAACCAGTTTATGTGGGCTAAAATGATTTTTAAAAAATACATAAAGCTGAAACGTATGAACACACAAAGTTGCATGAAAGTTAAATATAATGTGACATAATAAAACAATTTAATGTTTGCCAAGTTGCATAATAAAGTCATTGCTGGCAGAAGTTGAGAAACAGAATGTGAAGTTTTTTCTCAAAAACACATAAAGTTAACACCTTCTGTTCAAATGCAACACCGTAAACCGTTTCCGCCGGGCAACGGCGTTGAGAAAATGTCGAGCTGACGTGTGTGTTCACTGCTTCTTCTCCGCTGTAGGTTACAGCACGGTGGCGTTCGACGGGGCCGGTAATTACGGGCACACTCCTACGCACCACAGCTCGCAGTTCTCCGGCCACTCCTTCAAGCACGAAGACGCCCTAACCCAGCCGAACACAATGGGTATGTGCATGTCTGATTACATAAGGGCTACACTGTTTCAGTCTCTGGAAAACACCAAGGCCTTCGTCTGAAGCTGAAGACTTTTCTCATGTCTTTTTCTTTCTTTTTTTTTTTTTTTTTTCAAAGACACATTTCACATGGTTTTATTCTTGCAAGGTAAAATCTAGAAGAGTCAGGTTGAGGAAATCAAATTATGTGACGAGTTAAGTGGCTTTTGGGAGTTATTTGACTCCAGCAAACGCGTCACTTGATAAAGTAAATCCTTTACGTACCTAAAAAAAACTTTCGAGCATCTGGTCATGTGAAGAAATACAATTACTACCTTTTGCAGTTAGAAATAACAAAAATCTTACCGTACATTCAGCAATTGTTGACAATATATTTTATTTTACACGTTTCATGATTTTGAGTGCATATTGATTTTGTGAAATTTAGTTTTTATATTGCACAACACCTATGCTTTTTAAACTGTTTTTACAGCACAATGAAACTTTCATTTAGACTTTATGAAACGTCAATAACCACCAAATCATTTTATTAATTACAAAATTATATGCAACATTTGTATTAAATATTGGCCCGGCCTTGCAGGGATTTTTGCCTTAAAAAAATACCTAACATTTAAATTTGTTTGTACTGTAGTCATTTCCCACTGCACTGATTTAAATTATCGTCATCTCTATTACCTTTCTTTAGAATGAAGCATCGTTTGCGGTTTATGGCTTTCTACATTTTTGCTCACTGAATCGAGAAACATTTCTACTGGAGTTATTCCTCAGGGTGTGTGTGTGTTTGCATGCGTGTGTGTGTGTGTTTGCATGCGTGTGTGCGTGCGTGTGTGGGTGTGTGTGTGTCCGTGTGTGTGTGTGTGTGTGTGTGTGTGAATCGTGGCCCACTGGGAAAAACAAACAAACAAAAAAAAAAACGTTGATTGATTTGAAAAATGAAAATTACAGCAAACGTAATGTTAACTCCAGTATCAACTTCACCCAGAGCTGATACCCATTTGATAGTCTTTTGTTAAGCAACAAAGAGCTTTAATTAGACCCTGTGCTGTTTGTGTACATTGAGCCCCCGTGTGAGAGCAGAGCCGTGCATTTGGTAGCCTCTCGGCCCTCGCCCAGGGAGTGTCTTGTCCCGTTTTCTGACGTCTCCGCTGTGACCTTGCCTGTCAGAGGTATAAATCAGCCACATCCTGACTCGCAAACTCCCTTGACTCCTTCTCTCATCTATTCTTTCATCCACCCACAATCTAATCCCTCGCCTCTGCACGTTGTTAGTAAACATTTAAATGTGAGAGTCTGGGGGAATGGAAGCTGCAATTTCTGGCAAATGCTCATCGTTAATATACTTCCTGAAAAAACAGGATGACACAAGTGGAGAGACTCTTAGGAACCCGTTACGTTGCCACAGAAAAATCAACAAGAAAGCGCTTCATCCTAAATCCACCGTTCGTACCCAATTTTCTCAAGCGCTGATGAACAAGTTTCCAGAAGGAAAGCCAAACTTTGAATTTCTGAAGCGCCATGTGAGTTACATCACCTTTCAGGGAGTTTGTGGTTGTTTAATCTTTTCAGATGCATTTTAACTCATGAGAGCCAGCTTTAACAAATGTTAAATAATTTCCTGAAGGAAATAACCAACTTGAAAAAAAAGAGGAAAAACTAAAACAAAAGAATATCTTTGAATAACATAAAAAACATACGTGATGTATGAAAGAGGAAGTGACAGCTTTTGTAAGTTGCTCCCAGAGTGAGTTTTTTTTTAATTTCATATTTTTGTTTTCAACATTATGCTTGTCTTAGATGGTCAGTGTTAAGTTGACTTTGAAATGACTCTTTTTATGTTTAAAATAATCTCTTCTCCTTCAAATATAAATTTGGAGCTACAAGTAATCGAATGCAGATCAGCTTCAATTAAAAGCATTGAAATAAATCTTTAGTTCTGATTTAGAAACTCCTATTAGGATTCTAACTTCAGTTTCACAATGTAGAGCCATGCTTCATTTATTTGAGTTTATTTTGTTTTGTGAGTGTGTTTTGTTTGTTTTTTTTAATTTAAATTTAAACATTTTTAATTTAGAAAGTTGTAAACAAGTGGTGGCTTTGTAACATTTTGACTCTTGTTGCACTTCTCAACTAATTTAAAGATCAGCAGACCCCTCTGGACAAACTGCAGCTTGCTTCCAGGTTCATTTACTAAATCACAGCTTGGGCATTTAGGAATTACTTGAACTTTTAAGATAATTAAAAAAAGAGACCAAAAGCAATGCACCTCGTCCTGACCAAGTAGAGATCTGACAGATTCTGAACCCGTCGTACCAATGCGCACATTTAGTTCGTTCACTTTTATTAAAGACGCGCATGGGTGGAATTTTTTGCACATAAAATTCTCCATCTGATAACGTCATCAGTTACTCTCTATTAAAGTGATCTTTATGTGAAATACTTTTTCACTTTCGCTTGAGTAATTTCTTGGATGATGATTTTTTTTAAACTTTTAGTTAAATAAAAATATGTAGAAGTCGGGCAACTCTTACTTGAGAGCAGTGTCTGGATGCCAGCACCTCCTTTTGAGAATAGTTGGTTCATCATTCTTAAAAAAAAAGAACAAATATTCTTTTAATGTGCAGAGTTCAGACTGAGATTTCTCAGACTACAGCTCTGAAGGTGTGTTTTCACATAATGTAGGTAGTGATTTTCTGTCTCTGATTGTGTGTGTGTGTGTGTGTGCGCGCGTGTGTGTGTGTGTGTGTGCGTGTGTGTGTGTGTGTGTTCCAGGTGAGCAGCAGTATCCCGTACCGCCTCCCGTTTATGGCTGTCACACACCGTCGGACAGCTGCACGAGCAGCCAGGCTCTGCTGCTGAGGAACCCCTACAACAGGTAACACACAAACATTTGCCTTCTGCACCTCTATGACATCCCAAACACCCTTTCCAAAATATGTTCTTAGAATAAACAAACAGCAAAAACTGAAGCTGGAAATAGCTCTGGAGCCATTGTTGATTGTTTTGGTCAAACAGCAGTTCTTCAGTGGCAGGTAGCAGGATGTAGCTGTGAACAGGATGTTCACCTTCTGAACAGGTTTGACTGCCTCTCTGGCTTCCTTTTTTATTTTGTGTTCCTTCCTTCGGTTTCCTTTTTCTCTTCATTTAGTTGCAAAAATCTCCGGGATGAAACACAATATGTGAAAACGCTTAAATCTCTCCTGCATTGCCAAATGTGATTTCTCTCATTTCATTCATAACTCGGTCTGCCCAGGGATATTTTCTTCTGTATTTCCACATGTGGTTGGATCACTTGGATGACCGATGGCATTTTATATCAGCTGTATAGTTTTAGATTGATTCTAATGTCACAACAGTGTGACTCGCTGCGACTGGTAGCAATAAAAGAAAAGTCTTGGCAGAAACACAGGCGTTCTGCGAAGGCCTCAGAGATGTGTTTAAGAAACGTTGGGTAATATTGAAACTAAAATTAAAATTCATATTCATGTGTTAGAATGACCTAGTCAAAGTCCAAACTTAAATGTTATTTAGAATCTCTTTCAAACATTGAACATTGAATGTTATAGATCCTTAGTTTTCAGATGACTAAACTTTCAAATTAGAATTGGCAAAAATGTCATAATCTACAGAGTTCATTGGTATATAACCCAAATGGCATGCAATTGCAATTGGAAAGGAATATTTTTCCATAAAGTACCAGTTCATTTTGTTTGTAAAACCATTTGAAATCCTTGCATAATTTTGCCTCTACTTACTCTATTGTAAGATTTCAAAAAATTACAACTGATGAAGTTGACTGAACTGTCTTCTTTGACAAATATTATAGTCATCTGTCCATTTTGTTCTCTGCCTCGCAACCCACAACCGTTCATCGGCTTTCATACGTCCCATGTACTTATTAGTACTCGTACTTCAGTTGTACGAGATTTTTAAAGGCGAGACACATTTATCACCTCTCAAGGAAACTAAAATTATTTAAAAGGTATCAGTGAAATGAAAGCTCTGTATGTAAAATTCCTGAATAGCCCAGGAATGTAAAACACACATTGATAAAATAAGTCTTTTCCTGCAGTAAAAATACTTTTGCTCATATAAGAATTCTATTTTCCATTAGGTCATTTTCGATCCAGTTTTTACATAGTAAGCTCAGTCAAAAACTTGACATACTTCCACTTCCTTTCAAAGCACCTCCAAAGGTTTCTGTAAAATACTGCTGCAGATCTACTGCCTGTCTGTGCAGTTTGGAAACAAAAGACCAAGAGTTTTACTTTGCTAATGTTCCACAATGATAACTTTGGCTGTAACTACCTCAGACAAGTTTCTGAACTTTCGGGCTATCCAGGTCAAAGATGTAATAAAACATGGGGTTGAGGCTATGAAATTAATGAGCAGTACATTTTTAGGAGGGACACCTCCTCATCACACGCTCCCCAAACAGTTTGTTGTTTTGTCTCGAAACGAGAAATTCTTTACATGCCACTGATCCGATGTTTTCTGTAAATGGAAAACGAGAACAAAATTTCCCATTCCTGGGGATGAATACTGAGGCTTCAGAGTGAGTTTTGAGGGAGAAAGACTGTCCTGACTCTCCCGGTCTGAGGTTCGTCTTTGTCATAAACATAACTGATATCGACACAACACACACACACACGCACTCATAAACACACATGACTGGGAAGGCTCATGTGAGTGAAGTCAGTGGTCTAATCTTGCAGCCTGGTACCATCAGGCCTGTATTTACTCTCCGGGCCATCAGCTTGGAACAACATGAAGTGGAAACACGCACAGGGCTTATTAATCCGAGCAGAGAAAGAAAACGAGAGGCTCTCTGGCTTCTATCAAAGAGAGGAACAGAATGAGAAGCCTAAAACTGAGCAGGATGTTCTATCAATTACTAAACAACAATTTTATTGCCAAACTACCCAAAGGTTTCTGCAATATCGAAAATGTGGTGCTTTGCGAATTTTTTGGTTTTGATGATGACAACTCACAACCTTTCTGAAATGATCAAGCCAGTTAAGTGACGACATGGACATCGTTCAGTGCAAAGACCTTTATTTTTTTTTAAGTCAATATCATCATACAACCTTGCTGGAAGCTGTGAAACCGTCAACCTGACGTCATCCTGCTATTTTAATCATCAGTCTAATTTTTTTAGAAAGAAAAAAAGAAAGAAAGATAAATTGTTGTCTTTTTGGCTACCTCCGAAGAAAAGTGTGCAGCCTTCATTACTTTGCAGCAAGATGGCCTCAGATGCAGCAAACTGCTGCGGAGACACTTTGGGAATCAAGAACTTCATCACACGAGGTGAGGGTCCTAACGAAGAGGGACTTACAAATCGGACTTACCTCCGGGGCAGAGTTTGCTCAACAGTGGCAGCAGGTGGGTGTGAGTAAACCTGCAGCAAAAAAAAGACTGCTTCAAAATAACAAGAATGAGAATGATTTTGAGATAAGTCCGGTGCATCCAGAACTACATTTGTCCAGAGAAGAAAAAGAGAGATCATGAGTCCTATTTGCTTCGAACAATGGAGCATGTTGATCCTCCAAAAGCCCTACCGTGAATAAAGAGGGATGGAAACCTCCTGGCAGAGCAACTCTTTCAAGCACAGTTTGTTTTGCTTTGTTTCCAGCATTGTGTCATAGGGCAAAGGTGATAACAAAGTGACTCGCACGATCAGAACACTGACATTTTGTTTCTGCGATGGAGAAACTCCCCAGATCTTAACTGCAGTAAGAACCCGTGGAAAAAACAGTGGTCAACTCCAAACTTCAATAAAACATGACTGACGGGGCAGCAGCAGTCAGGACTGAGTCCGAACATCGGTATCCGAGACGTCAGAGAGAATTGCAGAACCTGTGAAGAAGGATCAGCCCTGGAAGTATTGACTCTTTGCATTAACTTTGTGTATCTGCTAATAAAAGCCTTCAAAACATGTTTTTATTTCTTGCTTACAAGTCTCATGTTGTTGTCAAGCCTGTGAAGACGAAAGCGTAAGGATCAGTAGCGGCTGGAAAATGTTCAAATAAGTCAATGGTCACTGAAGCTTCATTTAATATGGTTTACTTGTTTTTTGGCAGCCAGATAGTGTTTTTTTTTTTTTTTTGCTTTTATTCCTGATGCATCGGTCATTGAGACATTACATTCTGATATTTATTTTTTCAATAATTTGTAGACTCTTTGTTTCACATGTTAAGCTTATGAACCACAACATAGAGCTAAAAGTAACATCGTAATAGTGCAGGATGGTGATGAAATTGAGTCATATCTTTGTTGAATACAAAAGAAACACACTTACAGAAAACAGTGAACTATTATGAACTTCACTCTGTTTTCTTTACGAAATACAACAGGAAATCATTTGGATAAAGAAACACTTTCTTGTAATTTTGTAAAGAAACAAAAAGACTGAATCTCATCTGCAAAGCAAACGAATTTCTGTGATGCAAACTGTGTATTCAGGACAAATGAAACAAAAAAAAGAACTTTAATAAAATGCCTGTCAAAAGTTTAGCAGGTAGCCTTTTATCCATGAGCAACTGAGACTATAAATAGACCCGTTATTTTTTAAAAGATGCTTTGAATCATTTGAGTGAGATCTTGCAATATTTCAGCAGAAATACTTTCAGCATCTCCTGGCTGCTCGCCCGTCTGCTCTCCTGCAGAATAATAGCTCTGTAATGAGCGAGGTACCAGGCACCACTTTGCCCCCATTCAACCTGCGCTGAACCTGCAGCTGCTGTGAAAGAGGGACTGAGGGCTATAAATCTGCAGCTTGGAAAATACAGAAATTGTACGTGCACATATTTGTGGACAGTCTGAGTGATAATCATGCAGTCTGTTACGTCCAATAAAAAAAAAAAAAAAAAAAAAAAAAAGTCTGGTATGCAAAAACATAGGAATTATTAGCGTTTAATCTCCAGTCTTTTCTATACCAACTATTTCAACGGCAAACAGCTTTAGCCTCTTGATCAGTGGCAGCTCACGAGCTTTTCTTCTACGTTTTGTTTTTCCTCCACAGCGGTGACAATTTATATCAAATGACCTCTCAGTTGGAGTGTGTGGCATGGAACCCTGTCAATACACTGGCATCCACCATTAAGAGGTAGGAAATTGACAACCGCTTTCTTTTTGAAAAATCCAAAACTAGTAAAGCCTGTGCTGAAGAAGCCAGCAGCTAAGAAATCAACTCAACTTGTGTCTCTTTTGGTCCTGCTATCTACTTCATCTGAGTTTTATTCACAAAGCAAATAATGGCCACCAACTTCTGAAGCTTTTTGCATCGGAAACGTTTTGTATTCACAGTGACAAGGACAACATGATGTTGACTTAGCCGTCGGTATTTTTGTCTTTGAGTTACTGACTGAAAACCCAGTTCTTGCATGTGCTTCTACAGCTTTTTCTGAGTAGTTCTGGAAATTTTCCCCAAGCTTCCAGGACGGTCAGAGTTAGGAAGTAGGTCACAGAGCAAATCTGAACCTTAGTGCCTGCAGAGTTGTGATGAGAAAATGTGCTCAGTGGAATTGTGATGATGAAGCAGCTTTAGCCTTCGATATGGATGAAATGGCAGCACAAGCACTCAAATGACTTTTCTGTTGCTTATTTTGTACCAAGTATAAGTTCAGGAAAACTGCTCTAATAATCTCTAAAGCGTAGATTCCAACTCTACGCTTATCAAAGAATTATTTGCTTTGCTTTTCACACACTCTAAAATGAAACTGTGGTCATTTTCCAGTTTGGAAACTAAAATAAGAATCAGCTCCTCAGCATGTCATCGAGC
Organism: Poeciliopsis turrubarensis; assembly: GCA_010277015.1. Lineage (NCBI taxonomy): Eukaryota > Metazoa > Chordata > Actinopteri > Cyprinodontiformes > Poeciliidae > Poeciliopsis > Poeciliopsis turrubarensis. The sequence continues at coordinate 3,639,773 of VMRN01000019.1, forward strand.
ACATGCAGAGGCCTGCTAGTGATGCAATGTTTTAGTACATACTGTATCTTCTAAAAGGGTTCTAATTCATTAAACCAGTAGTCATTTTACGGACAAAGATAATCTCTTAACAATGTTTTAGTCTGTACTATTTAGTCATACCTAAATATTTAAAAATTTATTGTCGAATGAAAATAAACTGAATGATGCAAAATGCAGTTTTCATTTGTTAAAGGCACAAGGCTATCCAAAACAATCTGGTCCTGTCTGAAAAAAATAATTACTCCCTAAAACTAGTAACTGGTTGTGAGTAACTGGAAGGAACAGCTTCACACATCAGTCGATTGCAGCAGTGACTTGGATAATAGATTGGAAGAATTTTGGCTCACTCTTCTTTACTGAATTGTTTTAATCCTGGTAAATTGTAAGGTTTTCAATCATAAATGAATCAGAAATGCCCCAAAATGTCAGGTTTCAGTTTGGATCTTGTCTAGGTTGCTCCAAAATGTTTAAAAATGTTTTGATCTGTTTAGAAGTGAACTTCCTGGTGTGATTTGGATCATTATTCTGTTCTTTTGGCGTACAAAGCAGCAAAGCAGCTCCAGATCGTCGGCATGTTTGACTGTTAGTTCAATATTCTGTTTCTGAACAGTTTCGGCTTTTGCTTTGTTAATCTGGGATGTTTTTTGGGAATTCCAAAATGTTTTTTTCTTTACTTTTTTTGTTAACCAGGTCAACCAAACCAAATGGAATGGTTCACCACTTTTCCATTTTTCCCCTCTATATGTGTAATGACTATCCCTGTTTTATTTCAAAACCTTTGAAATGGTTTTGTAAAAATGTCCAGACTGATAGATGCTCCTGCCTCTGTTTCTCACCTCTAATTAAATTTATTTGGGGCAAGTTTTTTTAAATCCTGCTTTGTGTTGTCAGGCAGGTTCTGTGATTTCTCGATCTGTTGAAAGTGTGATTAGTGTAGAAAAAAGGTCAAAATACACTGAACAAATTGAAAAATAAACTTTGCTTTTCAGTCATTACTTATTTTTTAAAACTGTTTCTGAGAAAGTTGCTGGCTTAAACTTGAATTTAAGATGATTATCAATGTTTTAAAAATCCCTGGTTTACATTATAGTAAACTTTTTTTTTTTTCTTCAGCTGAAATGCCCTTACTTGTTTCCGGATGCCACAAAATGTCCTGACAATGATTTTATCTGCAACACATAAATAGGAAATAAATAATATTTGTGTACCAGTGGTTACCAGTTAATTATAATTCATACCAACTGGTGATAATGAGTGGGATTCCTTGAGTCTATTTTCTTCTAAAATTAGCAGAAGATTATCAAGAATAAAGGACAGCTGTCTTTTGCTTACTGGCAATATTTTATGAATTGAAAACTTGTTTCAGAAAGGTCTTTCTTTTTTCTCCTAAGCTATTTTTGCTTAGGAAAAATAGCTTAGGAAACACATTTGAAATCCCTCAAGTGTCAGCATCCAGTGTTTAGAGAGCTTTCTCTATGAACCGCATGTCAGCGTGACCTTCAGAACCGGTCGAAGTCTGTGCCGCGTCACAAATGCCTTTCTACTCTGAGCCAACAGGCATTTTTCATAGTTAACCAGTAAATGTTTTTGTGTTTTGGGGGGTTTTCGTATATGTTTTCACAGTGAGAAACCTCATTGTTACATTAAAAAAGTGAGACATCTGTATTTTTTAACTGGTGGTTCTTCAGATTTCTGCTGCAGATCCAGCTGCCTGTTTGGGCAGTGATGGGCAGCAGGCGACAGGAGAGGGAAGGGAGGCTTGAGGGAGGATGAGGAGGAAGAGGATGGAGGGCAACCAGAGGAGGAGACGGTCAGCGGAGATAAGGACAGGCAAGCCAAAGAGAAAGACATGAGGAAGAGGAAGCACAGGGGAGTTGAGCCTAATTCCAGGCTTTAAATATCTCATAAGTGATGAACAACGCCCAGTGTTTGTTCGTAGATGTAAAGTGAAACAAGAGGTTGGATATTTTAAATGACATCGACTGAATCATTGCTTACTTACAGAGTCTGTGAAATATCTGGTGCCTCACTTGATGGCACCTCTGATGTTGATACGTTGTTCTTCCCCCTTTTGCCAGTTGATCAACACTTAGTCTTAAACATTTCACAAGGCTGGAAACAGAGAGAGATTTTCACTATTCTTTGAATAGTCCGGTCCTACCGAGTCTTGATTTATTTCTTATTCTCTCTTCTCTTCAGATCACCTCTCTTGTTTTTATTGGATTAAGTTTATGGACTGCAGTAGCCAAGGAAGAAAATGGATTTTGTAAACTATTTCTGTGTTGGTTTCTCCATAATCTTCCAAAATACCAATTGAAAACACATTTCCAGTTTTCTACTACAGGGCAGAAGTATTATATTGTCTACTTAATCTAGCAGTTTTATTTTGTGTATTTGAAACAGCACATGTACTTATACCATTCTTTCTATACCTCAAGCTTTATACATTAATAAATAGCACTCCATCAAGTCAGATTTGGGAACTTAGTTTCCTGTACACCAAGTCCATCGTAAGCAGTGATGGAAGTAAAAAAAACCCCAAAAAACCTTAATGAGTGATTGAGAGAAGAAAGCAGAAGCCGTCGATGTTATACAGCTCTGCTCCTTGAGATCCACTTGTCATTTTTGTGACGAGTAGAAAGTTCAGCGCTAAGCTGATCCAAACATTTGCCAAGAAGAGTGTTTGAATCAGAAGGACTGATTCAAAGTCCTGCTACGGTCGTAGTGGTCAGACTGATGGTTCTCAGTCTGAGAACCATCAGTCTGATTTTGACTTTAGGGTGGAATATGGAAACGTGTCGCCGTTTTTACATAGACACTTCCTGACTTGTGAAGATTGGCAGGTTTCCCTGCTGAAAGGCATGATGTTTTGTTGTCTCTCTGAAGTTGAAGAGTGGTCAAAGGAATCAGTCCTTTGTGTCACGCATTTTATAGGTTACCAATTAAAGGGTCTGGTAAATTGATCAACTTAAAAACGTAAAGTACAAAGTAAAGAAAAGCTGCTCCAGTTTTGTTTGTTCTGTAGAACTTTTAGGGGTGTAAGTAATAATGGCGGCAGAGATCCACCGGTTGGGGCTGAAAGCTGACACATGTTGCTCTGAGTAACATTTTCTTCATCCTACTAAAGATGCTGGACTCTTAACACGCAGGCAGCATGGCTACTGGTGTTTCAGGTCTTTGGCCAGAAACACAGTTAGCACCATTTCTGAAGTTATCTTTACAGTAAGACTTATATTCTCCTGGATGAGTTTCACATTTTCATCATGCTTCTCAGAACCTACCGTTCGAATGCCGCTCCATAAATCCAATCCAATGAGCCTAACGTTTTAACCCACTTTTAACTAAAATGAAATACTGACATACTTAGTCATATATAAGACAAGGATCATGCGGTTTAATCTAAACTCTGCTGGAGTGTGTCTCCTCCTCTCCTTGGGAAAAATCGAGGCAGACAAAGAGGACCTTATGAGAGCTCGGTTGTATGGCGTTCATTCCCACTGCAGCGGCACGGTACTCCCATCCTCCTTCTTCAGTTGGACACACTGAAATATAACACATTTCATAGACAGGAGCTTTCTGTTTGTCTGTGTGTTATCATAAGAAGATAGGCGATACAGGCAGATGTGTCAAACAGAGCTGGCTTTGTTCTGCGCTTTCAGAGGGAAACCTGCAACAGCAGGTTTTTCTGTGGGTGATATTGATTATTAAAGGATCTACGGAAAGAATAGTGTGAGATAGAATATTTGAAAACACTTCCGTGAGGAGTTAGAAGGAGTATTTTGAATTCTCCACTTCTTATTTTGGGACACTGGAGGACAATGGCAAAATAAGCTAAATCTGAAAGTTGTCAACTGATCTGAAATTTACCGTTTTATTCAATTCTAAAAATGAAGACTATTCAGAGTTTCTCAATATGCGTTAAAAAAGACTATTTGTACATTTCTGTAGCCTGCTGCCACTATTGCAGGCGGCACGTTCCTGTTTATCACTGCTTTTAGGTGTTTGCTTCACAATGAAAAAAACTGATTTTAAAAAGTATTTTGTTAATTAAATCATACATTAAATAATAATTTAAAATCTGACCAAGTTTTTGTAGAAACACTGTCAGGAAAACGAATGTTCTGTACCAGTTTGGATACATGCAAGTTTATTTTATGGGTCAGCTGATAGATATCTTCTTAGTGCCTTTCTTAATTATATTTATATGTGCCAAAAAACTGACAGCTGCAATATAATGTGGGGCATATTTTTAAAAATGTATCAAAAAATGTAGCTTGTATATATTTAGAACATGGAAATCCTCTATTGTATTTAAAAACTGAATTTTCTTATTGCCTATTCTTGTGGTGCAAACTGAATTAAATCATAAAACTTACAAAATAGAAGCTTTATAATTGGTGTACAACTAATTTTATTCACACAGTAATATTTCCCCTTGTGAATGTTTTTTTTAATGGACTTTGTCTTTTTCATCCTCAGTTACTAGGATGCAGACATTTTAATCAATTTTCCTATCTTCTGTCAAAAGTAGAACTTTAACATTTGTGTGTGAATATTAGTAAAAATGTCTTGTTGACTCAAATTATCTAAGAAGTTATGAATCATGTAAATGAGTGGAGGAATTCACAGTCTTGTTTTAAGACAAAATTTGGATCCCTGCAGGAGATTTCAGAGTGTAACTTCATAAACTGTTAATATTTTATCATGTTTTATGTGATTTTAAAAACGCTCTCCTCATGTAAAGGTGTTCTTGTACACAAATATGTCCATCTTTAATTGCAACTCAAGACTCAGCTCTCTGGACCATTTTTTAAGTGCTTTGCAAAGAGCTTTACACCATAAAAACACTTGGAGATGCTTTTTTCCCTGTTCCTTGTTCATTTTTGCAAGATGTTCTTATCTTTGTTTATCCTTGTTTGTCACATTTTCAGTTTCAATTAGTGAAATTCATCTTATTAACAACTTTTGGCCAGCAGATATTATCTTTTAATATTTTTTCATGACTTATTTAGATGAACATACATCTGACTTGATTAATTTACATGTTCTCTTGTCTTTCCTATTCTGAATAGGGGAGAAGTGGGCCTCTGTGTCAAGTTATATTTATGCCATGGGAAACAGGGAGTCATGTTCCTGGACAATCTTTACAGAGAAACATATGTATTACAATGTGAGGTTTAGTTATATTTATTTTATAGGAAGTGTTTTAAACTGTACATTTTCCTCCCTTTGTCAGGCCTGGAGTTGGCGTCACTGTTGCCGTGCAGCAAAAAGTTCTGGGTTCGAAACCCAGCCTGGGGTCTTTTTGCATGGACTTCCTGTGCATGTCTTTCTGGGTACTCTGACTTGTGTCGCTCATCACCAGGCTGTATTGGAGTAATGACTGTTCTAAAACCTGCAGGGCACTAACACTTGAAGGTTGTTACCAAACTAGGGTTAAGGTCAAGGGTCAGTGCAAGATGTTGCAAAGCTAAGATCTGGTTTCTTAATGAGTTATGAGCTATTTTAACAGTTCAATTCGTTTTATCAATACATTCTGGCACAACCAGCCCTTTAAAAATGTTCATATTATTGATGTGGCCCAGAATTAAAATGAGTTTGACACCCCTGCAATGGGGGGTTCATTCTGGCACCGGCTAAGTGTACCCAATAATGTGGCCGCTGAGTGCATCTCAAAGATTTCCTTTTCCTTACGTCTAAATGTTTTAAAGTCATGTCATTTGCATGTGGATGCAGTCAAACACATCAGACCGTCCTTTAGGCAGCTTTAAAGACTTCTAGGTCCTTCTTTTTTTTTTTTTTTTTTCTAAAAACAACATTGAAATAGAGACACCACAGAAACAACTACATTAATGGGGTCCTAAGAAAATAACGGTGAAATATTACCCCCATGCATGAAAACAAGTTACATCAAGAGTGAACTCTGGTCTGCGATTTGCATTAAAGGCTGTATGTGACGGGTTTTGAATAATGTTCCCTCCCTGACCTTATCATACCTACACACAATGAGTGCACTCAGTAAAACAGTGCTTCATGCTCTACCAGTCTGCCAGTGTGACTTAAATTTGCACTAAATTATGTTCTTGATCTTGAGATCTGCTTTACATTCAGTTTAGGTGTCCACATGCATGCCTTTATAAGGAGAAATCTTCAATGACCAAAATTTTTAGTTGACTGAATAGTTTTTGAGTCTTCTGGCCAACGCGGCACAAAAAACGTTCACAAACTTTAATTTCTCGTGGATTTAAGCTGATGATGGCCGCCTTTTCTTTGTGTGTTTTTCAGCCATGCGCCGGGCTACGACAACGACCCCAGCACCCCGATGGTGTACAGCTGCAGCACACAGTACCGCATACACACACATGGAGTCTTCAGGGGCATTCAGGTGGGACTCGCACTGCTGCTGCACTTTATTTATCGTCAACAGGTCATCATCTGGCCAGCTCTGTCTGCATGCGGTTATCCTGCACCTTGTTTTCTAGTTCATGTTTAGTGTCATATTGAGCATGATGAAAACTTTGCAACAGGCAGAGGGGAAAAAAAAACACACACACACACAACTGGACTGGTAAAAATATGTAGTGTCTTAAAGCTAATGCAATGAGCAGGCTGTGCAAGGAGAAAACACTGATATGCAGCAGGACATGCAATGTACATGCACAGAGGGCTTTTGTTTTTTTTTTACATAAATACATTAGCAGTGGAGAAACACATGCATAGAGTTAAAACTGTGTAATGATACAGTCTCCATACGATGATTCACATGTTAATAAATCATTAGATTTTAATTATCGTCTGTCAGCAGCTCCAAAGGACAGGGAGCAGGAGATTCTCCAGACCTGCTTTTACTCCACTACCAAGATCTTTCTTTCAGGGGCCTGTTTCATCCGTCATCCTGTTCCTTCTTCATTCTTTAGGGTCCACCTCAGGACAAAAAGTATAAACAATAGCTCACTCCTGTGCCCCTTAAAGTATAATTTAGAAGCTGCTAAAAGGTGAGGTAACAAATTGACTTGGAGTAAAGTAACTTTAGGGTTTAAGTTTTATTGCAGGGATTACCCAAATTCACAGTCACTGCCAATGATAATACAGTTGAGGCCACAGAGGTTTTTTTTTTTTGTTTTTTGTTTATTCCACTTTGAGCATTTTTTTTTAAATGTGAAAAATACATTTTATTATTTTATAAGGTTTAAAACAGATTATTCAAATGTTCTCAATATCAATTACAGATAGTTTGTTTCAGCTGTATGTGAATTACAAAAAAATATCTATTAAAAGGCAGTCAGACTGTGTTATGGAGAAGGAACAAATATTAAAAGAAAGCTATCTAAACCAGCTGATGGTGAAATGAAAATATAATTGGCCCTGATGTTAAATCGTACATGAAAAACGATGAGACGCATTTTCTGGTTTAGTTTCAAAAGCCAGGCCAGACCTGGGGGTAAAAAATGTCTTAAACAAAACCTTTCTGAAAACATGAAGTAAGCTAAAGATCTCCAAAAGCAACATAGCATGTCTGATTAGCGAGAAATAAAAAGAAAAAACAGAAGAGAAACAAAGTAGTGTGATGAGCTGAGGGTTGCTTGGCTGCTTCAGGAAGTGGATGATTTGCTGTAATTGATTGAAAACAATTAATTTGGTTCTGTACTAGGAAATCCTCAGTCGTTGGCTTTAAGCTCAGGCATTTTGGTCGTCCCAAAATTTGGTTATTGATGGCCTAGTTAAAGCCCAGACTTAAATTCCATAGCGCTTTAGCGGTATGTACTTCAACAGACTTGCCATTATGAAAAATCCCCCAATATGTACTTATTAATAATTGAGCTTTTTTTTTATGGCACTGCAATCATGGATATAAAAATCGTGAATTATAGTTTTAAAATGCAGTTAAACTAGAACTTAAAATATGTAAATAATCTATCAATTCCTAATTAGTTAAACTGTGAGTTCTGTTTATTTTTTGTGACGAAGTGATGTAGATTCGGCTCTTCTTGTATCCACAGGTGCTAGTAAAAAGTCAAAGTTAGGAAAAGTGTTTAACTTTGACTTTAAAGACTTCAAACATTTCAACTCCAGATACACAGCGTTCTAGATGCTAACAGTGCTAGCATCTGCAGCAGCCATTCTATCTTCCTGGTCATTACGCTAAATGCTGAGGAAATTGAAAGCAGATGGCTGGAAGCAGAAGGAGACAGCGGCGGTACGGAGGGAGAGGCGGAGAAATGGAAAGTGTTGAAGGACCGAAGACATTTTGAGAATAGAGAGATAAAGGAGGGTCATGTTGTGTGTGTACGAGTCAGGATAGAGGATGTTAAATTGTGTTATTCTCCTCCAGTGACGCCTGAAATGAGGAGTGGGGTTCTCTGAGAGGGGGTCTGCCTAAAAGGCGTGACTAACTGCTCCCTTTGGGATGCAGTCATTCTGGGGTCATTTTACTGCTAATTCCCATCTCATGAATATATGACTATTTCATTGCAATGTCCCCGGAGCAGATCACAGGCCCCTAATTTACACGCCGGCTATATTTAATAGACTCTTCTTTTAATTACATGTTTACTCCTTTGGTCATCGATGGCTTCAGAGTTTTGGTCAGTTTCACCTCTTTGCTTGTTTTGTGCTTACAGGACATGCGGCGGGTTCCCAGCATCGCTCCAGCCATTGTTCGATCAGACACCAGTGAAAAGCGCCCGTTCATGTGTACTTATCCCGGATGCAACAAGCGCTACTTCAAGCTGTCGCATCTGCAGATGCACGACCGCAAACACACAGGTAGGAGCAACAAAAGCATAAGAGACACAGTTGCATTAATTATGGGATTTTATGCAACTGAAACTACAAAACTACTTTGCTTCCCTTTTCTGTTGTGGCTGGAAAATACTTTTTATTTAAAACATTTGGATAGCTGTGTTTTCTATCTGATCTGATGCAAATTTAATTACAACATAACTATCTAGGGAAAATATTTTATGACATATTGACAAGGCCAGGATTCCTGCTCCACTTTTGCATCACTTTCTACAACAGGGGTGTCCAAACTGTGGTCCTGGGGGACAATTTTGGCCCGTTGAATAATTTTGTGTGGTCACTAACCTCAGTTCATCAATGACACATATTTGACTGTCCAGCACCAGCATCGGAGAGACGCAGCGTGTAATTTGCTTTGGGGCGTTACTTTCAGTGACGTTTTTTTTTTACTTTTTAAAATGGAAGATGTTAAGAAGTTAATGAAAAGTAGACCACAAACATCCAGTGACATTTAGTCAAATTAAAACATCCCACTTTTTCAGAGAAAGAGTCATATTTTTAACGTCGTATTTTTTCAGGTTTATCAGAATAGACAAAAAAAAAAAAAAAAAAATTATGAATTAGAAAACTGCATATTATTTCTTTAAAAAAAAATCAAACCTGTGACGCCCTTTTAAAATGTTGGATCTATAATTATTTGTTTGTCTTTTTCTATTAAAATAGTGCATGATTAATTTATTGCTGAACAGGTATATTTAAAAGCTAATTAAAAAAAATAAACATTATTTTTGCATTTTTGATTGAAAAGAAATTTAAATCATTCTCAAAGTACTTTGTTGTTTTTTTTTTTAGAAAGAAATGTGATAAAAACTTTTAGAAAGTAATTGTAATTGATATAGCTTTGTAATTTGTACTTAAATATAGATTATAGTGTTTAAAGTGTTTTAGTTATTAATCCATGGCCATCTGTGTTTATAAGCTTTAAATATCAATAAATATTAAATCAGTCCATTGTAAATTAATACGGTCAACATTTGTAGAACATTTCTATTGCAGACAGGAAATTGTTGTCCAAAGGTTTAAAAAGAAAACAGTGCAAAGAAATAAATAGAAATGGCAAATCAAGCAGTTTGCTATTTGCAATCATAGAAAGTAAACATAGAAATACAAAACTAAAAAGATTTATATAAACATATATGGTAAACAAAATATTACTAAATAAGAATTTGATCAGATAAATAGGTAAAATACAAAATAAATAATCTGCATAGACAAATAATTAAGAAACCTCATCTGCGTTTTTGGTTCACTTTTAATATCAGGGAGTGTTAAGCACTCTTTAAGATTGTATGTGTCGTTCTTCATAAGTAAGGGAATAAACAGCTAAACTTGTCCATTTCTACACACAGTCAGAAGAAGGGAAGAGAGTAAAGCAAATCTGCAAAGCTTGCTGTCAGAGAGCCACTGCTAAAAGTTGCACCCAGTTAGCAAGTTAATGAAAAAACCCTGAGACACCATCAACATGCTAAGCATTACAGACCACCATTTTTAAAACACCATTCTCTCAACAAATACCTTGGATATTAGTCAGATGTATATGTAATCAATCAGCAATATAAAAAAGTGATCAAGAAGTAAATTATGATTCAACCTGATTGTTTTTTTTTCCAGGGGAGAAACCCTACCGGTGTGACTTCACAGACTGCGGCCGCAGTTTTTCCCGCTCTGATCAGCTGAAGAGACACCAGAGGAGGCACACAGGTTCGAGCCATTTCGCTTAAATCAGCCTCTTTGTCTTTGTTCATTTTATTTCTAAGCTTTTCTTTGCTGTTTTTGCTGTTCTTTGCTCATCCTCTTTAAGCTCATCTCTGCTCTTTGCATGACACCAACCTTATGAACAGTCAGACTGCATTTAAAAAAAAAACAACAGAGATGCTGCTTAGTGAATTATATCAGATAAAGTTGCTAAATGCTCGCCAAACTCTGGAATGGCTTCCCTGCAAGCCTCTGCTCTACTGTTTTTTTCTGTCTCCCTTTGTGTGTGTGCGTGGTGTGTGTGTGCGTGTGTGTGTGTGTGTGTGTGTGTTGTTGTTGTTGAATTTTTGTGAACGTTTTCTGACCTGTTGGTGTGTTTGAATGTGTGCGCATGCTTATTGTACATGTGTTTAGGAGTTAGACCATTCGAATGCGAGACGTGTCAGAGAAAGTTCTCTCGGTCTGACCACCTTAAGACACACACACGGACTCATACAGGTAAAACAAGTGCGTAAAACTTTTATTTTTCCATTTCTTCTTTATCCATTTTGATGTTTAAATACATGTCACAGACCTTGCTGAGAGAGCTTGGTGTAATAACTTCACCCTTCGCTTGTCACCTTCCCCATCCTCCTGTCTCAGGTGAGAAGCCGTTTAACTGTCGGTGGCCGAACTGTCAGAAGAAGTTCGCCCGCAGCGACGAGTTGGTGCGGCACCACAACATGCACCAGAGGAACCTCAGCAAGCTCCAGCTCTCCATCTGAGCTGCAGTTCTAAACATGCGGCTTACTCCTGATGTGAAAGTAAAAAATGCTGAGTGTCTGCAGAGTCATGTTAAAGAGTTACAGTTTTCGATTTCAAAAAAGTTGTCTTACAGTTTCAGAGTATCAACAAAACTGTCTGCAGGCAAAAGTCCTGGCTTTTCCATGTATATGTCATGTAGATAGGAGTACGGTGAGGTTTGACATTTTGTTTGGACTTACAATACTGTGCAAAGTTCTTCAACCATCCAGAATTTCTTTATACTCTGCCTGCAGCGTGTGGCATTTCCTTGGACTCTTTTAAGGTTTTACAGATTATTATTTCTCAAGGATTTTTGAAGGTTTTTTTAAAGTTTTATTCTCTTACTTTTGGTTGACTTTTCCAAAGGCAACTCGAGATTTTTCCATCCCTGAAGGTTTTTTCTAAAAAGAAAGAAAAAAAAAAAAAAAAAAAAAAAAAGGCGAGAAAACCAAAAACACTGCTTGACTGGTTCTGGTGCTCGCTTTGCTCTTTTCGTTTCTGCTGCCGAAAACATGAACTACGTCACCATAATAGAACCGGTTCTGCGTTAACAACGAGTCTTTACTAGTCTAGATGTAAAAACTGTGACAACTTTGTTTAAAATGTTGGTTTAAATGTTAACCAATGCACTGATCTTGGGACATAAGAAACTTGTTTGTTCTGTATTTCCCGTCACATAGTGACAGCAGGTCAAGCCAGAGCACAGAGTTGGGCTGCTAGTTTCTGGTTCTGGAGCCATTTCCTCCATTTTCCATTATAGCTAAAAACCTCAATGATTAGTTGACCTAATGTTAGTTACTAACATATTATATCTATGGTCTTAAACATAGATATAATTAAAAAATGCTGGTTCAAAGAGTTTTTCTGGTTTTTATGGAATAATTTGACAGAACGTACCAGTAATATTTTTAGATGTTTTTCTTTGTTATTAGGTTGAAAACTGTGTGCTTTTTTAGCACATAAAATGTTTCACAAATGTCAAAAGTCCCATTAAAGAAAATGTATCCATCATCTTTTTACAAAAGTTGTAAAAAGATGAAAATAGATGTAAATTGTGGGAAAATTCCTATAGTAGACGTTTATCAAAAGCTATATATGTTGTTCTTTCTGAAAAATATTATGAAAGACCGAAAGCTGGACTCAAAAGCAAAAATTCCTGTTTGGATTAAAACATTTGTAGATTTCTGATTTAAAGCAAAAAAAAGGTTTGTAACTTCTCATCAGAACTAATTTCACTAAAACTTGGTTTTAAAAAAATGATAATTGTTGAAATGGAGAGTACATCTCATGTTGGTCGTACCTGATCAGAAAGTGTTTTTTTTGTTTTTTTTAAGTTAAGCTGGGCGTGCAGACATCCGGATGCAGGAAAACCGATATAAGTAATGGGGTTTGTGTGGTTAAACTGTCTCCCAGCGCTGCAATCCTCCACAATAATTCAGAATACAACAGAGAGAGGATCAAACATTCACTGTGCTTCCAGTGCTAAACCAGGGCTGGTGCTAGAGCTGTTTCTTTCCTCGCTCCAGAAAAACAGATGTCACTAAGTCAGCTAAAACTGTCGGGTGGAAAAACATCTAGAAGCGGGCTTTTTTTGTTTTCTTCGTCATTATTATTTTTTGTTCATCTTTATTTTTTTTATTTATTTATTTTTGCCTTTGGCATCAACTTCCAAATTGAAGAATTTGTAGCGCTAAAATGATCATGAATTCTCAGCAAACAATGCGAGTGAACGCACGTTGTTCGCTTCAGCGACTTCTGTGGGAAAAACCTCTTCCACAAAAGCAGTGGTCTTTTCACGCCGGCGTTATTTTCCACTTTTGCAGTTTTACCTGTTTTGTACCTTTCAGGATAGATTCACACTCACCTTAGGGAAGTTATTTTTACTGCTGATTTTCAATCATTTTCTTTGAGCTGCTTCTTTGAGCGTTAATCCCATAAAGAAGTTTCTCATTAATGCTTTGGTTTTACGGTCGTCATTCATAGAGAGTAAGATGAAATCTTACTCTCTATGAATACAACACAATTTAATTAAATTATTCGTCCTATTTGAGAATTTTTTTTTAATCATTTCTATGACTGATACTTTTTGCTGAATATTTACCTACGGAATCTATTGAACTGAAATGCATTGGTTAAAGAAAGTCTCTAAAGTTTTGTTCACAAGTGCAAATTGGATAAATTTGGACAAAAAGGCAAAAAAAATATTGATAGAGATAATTGCTCTTCATATACACTTGTTTATTATTTTTCTGTGAAAAGACAAGATCTAATGGCAGAAAGCACCAACCCTAAAGCTGAATTGTTTCTTCACCTCAATGAAACTAGTTTGGCTTCATCATCAGCTTTGGACAATCGGGGTGATCCGAAATCATCTCGGATCACCCCGATTGTCCGAATTCATCAAATGTATCAGAAATGCATCCAGAAATGTTAACAAACATTCACATTATATAATGAAGAGTGCGTGTCCAAGCTCTTCGCTGCATACAAATACATTTTTCATATCTTTGTTTTTTTTTTTTCTTGACAGGAAACGTAATGTAAGTCTGTCCATACATACTTTATTGCAAAAAAAAAATTTGCTTTTTCATAGCATCATTGTTTTTGGTTGGATGTTTGAGGATCTTAAGCCATTTAGAATAAACACAATTCATTGTGTTTATTGGGCAAGATCTTCATAAATGTTTTCACCGTGATGCAATGAAAAATGTCTTTTGGAGATGAGGTTGAAGCTTTACTGTCCATCTTCTTGGCACCTTTTGGTCATTTCAGATATCTCTGATGTGGAACTACTTTGTGAACAGTGGTGGTTTTTGACATGAGCAACATGGGCAGTTTCCCAGGGTGTAATTAGAAGGGTGATGGAGGGATGTTTGGGAAGGTTTATTATTTATTGTCTCATTGTGGACAACGATTGCTTTCACTGGAATTATTTGAAGGTGAAGAGGTCTCACTCTGTCTCTATGTAAAAAAAAAAACATCTTTGCTTTCAGGCTACTCAGTTACAGTTAGCTTTTAATTACAAGCGATTACTTCTTATCTAGTGTTTGCAGATGGAACGTGCAGAAAGATGCCTCTAAGGTATTTATGAAGTGACCTTTTTCATTTTAAGTAATGTGATTATTTTTTTTTCTGTGTCTGTGGTGTGTAAATATTACAGAACTTTGGCTGCGTGTTCAGGCTTTAAAATATGTCTGCTGGGTCGCACTGGCTCTGGCCGAGTCGTTATGGTCGAGATGTAAATAATTCTTCTTCACCATGGTAACTGAGCTCTTCCATGGAGAAAAAACATGTAACTTAAGTGATTTCTTTTTCTTTAGTTGGATCCAGGAACTGTTGTAATGTTCTTCCTCTGATCTGAGTTACACACACAAAAAAAAAGCAAATATTGTTGAAATGTTTTGTATCCAGAAGTGTGAGATAATAAACTAATGCCATCAGTATGTTTTTGGGACTGATTTCATACAGTGAAAGCTTGCACAGTCTTTCATTTGTTGTCTTTGTTGCTACTTGAGTAAATGCTTTTAATTAAAGGCTACAATATGGGCAATAAAATTAATTCCCCTTTGCAGACTGGAAATGGGAACCGCTGTTATCAGTTTTTGGCAACTTGAAGCAATCTCAAGCAAATATTTTTAAATCTCGAAAATATTATGTGCAAAGATCATTAAAAAATATTACATCAGACGAAAAATGACACTTTCATTTGATACGAGAAAAACGTTGCCAAAGCTACCAAACCCTAAGTTAAGAGTAATTTTACTGAACGTAATGACATCAAATGTCACTAAAAAGTTTTCCCAAACTGCCAGTTCAGGCCCTTTCTTCATTAAAGAAATGTTTATGTTTTCAAATATAAGCGGCTGAGTTAAGTCCAGACTTTAACTAGGCCACCCCTAAATCATTTCAGCCATTCAGAGGTAAATGTGTCAGTGTGCTTCGTGCTGCTTAGGTAACATGAGTACCTGCATGGTGGCCACACGTTCACGTTGAGGATTTCATAGAAGCAAGCAGAATTTATGGTTCCATCAATTACATCAAGTCGTCCAGGTTCTGAAGCAGCAAAGCAGCTCCGGATCATCAAAACTACCACAACAATGTTTGACCTTTGGGATGATGTTTTTTCTATCTATTAGTTATGCACAAGATATAAAGGGTCTCACACCATACTGGCTGTTGTCTTGCCCGTCCACAGAGCATTTCACCCACAGTGTTGTTGGTGATTTTAGATCTCTTTTGGTAAATGTGGGGAAAAATATTTCGGTTCTTTTTGATCAGCAGTGGTTCTGGCTGTGGAACTCTTCCATGGACGTCATTATGGCCAAATATCTTTCCTATTTTTGAACGCTGTTGTTGTGAAAACTCAACTCAACATACACAAGTGAGGCTGCTGTGCTTTAGACATTGTCCTGGATTCTTTTGTGACCTCTTGTATGGCTTGGCCACATGATGACTCTTGCTCTGGTTTGTTGGAGGCCCAAATGATTTGAAATTGATTTCTGTCTCTCCAGACAGACAGAGGTCAATGACTTTGTATTGACACTGTTTTCGCATTCTTTCATATCACGCATATGACATGTTTGTTTGTTTTTTTATATATATCTTTCAGCCTACTTCGTGATTTATGACAGGTTCTGTTAAAGTTCTTTGTTTTACACATAGAACCAGGCTGGTTTAGATTTAATTTAGCCTC
>VMRN01000019.1:3657147-3668470 GCA_010277015.1 Poeciliopsis turrubarensis
CTATCTATCTATCTATCTATCTATCTATCTATCTATCTATCTATCTAACCCTCAGCTAACTAAAACAAATCTGGCCATTGGAGGTAAAAATGACACAAACATGAAGGAAAAATAAATGAAATATTGCAGTAATGCTGTCTTTGTGTTGAAACTAAGGAGATGATACTGTAGATGGTTTTGGTCCTGGTACAGCTCTGCACAGTCCGTCCCCCTGATCGATGACCAACCACAGAAACACACACACACACACGCACCCACACACACACACACAGTATGTCTTTCTGTCTTCACAAGAACTTTGCATTGACTTCCTTTCATTTTTTTTTTTTTTATTGATTTCTATAACCTTAGCCTGACCTCTACCCTAAACCTAACCTTTACCAGTACACACCGAACCCCAAATTCAGCCTAAACTCAAATCACATCCTAATCCTAAACCTAACCACTAATCCAAAAATAGCATCTCTTCTTAATAGGTGTGGAATTATTGTACTGATTCAACAGTTAGTTCTTCAGTTTTTGTTTTCTTAAACCACTTTTTACAACAGAAAATAAAATAGCGGTGTCCATCGCAGCTGTTGGATTTTTATTTTCTTATGTATTTGAAAGGCTATTTATCTATTTATGTTTGTTTGCTTTTTATCTTGCAGAATGCCTTTTCTTTACCACTTCTTCTGATTCATCATGTTCCTTTCATCCATAAATCAACCTTTTCATCAAAGAAGAGTTGCGAATGAAATATTGTATAATTAAGAGAAAGAAGAAGAAGTAGTTCGCAGCATTTTTGGAGAGGCCGGGAGGTCACTCGTGCAACTTGGCTGATGTGCTGCAGAGGTCAAAAAGGTCAGGTTGCATTCAGACTCTAAAAAAAAACACTTTCAAGCACTCAGCCTGCACAAGCAGCTGATCTTTGTGACTCCTCCAAATCCCTCTCATGTTGATTTGTTTCCTCACTCTAAGAGGAGCGGAGCAGAAACCAGGAGAGAAGATTAATTATGACCTTCTCTTCTCTTCAACTCCGTTGTGTTTGTTTTCATAAGTTAAGCTCAAACCCTTTCCTGACTCTGTTGCTGATCATTCTGGCATTTAGCTACACTGATTTCTTTAAGGTTAACATTTCTGGAAGCTCGCTCCTTGACAACAAAGCCTGATGTTGTGGTCAGTGTACGTTTACACTGACCATGTTCAGCCACACGTCCTTCCAAAGTTCCAGGTTTTAGGTTATCATGAAAATGATGTAATCAGGTTGTTTTGTTGATTTTTAATTGCTGCTGTTTTCATCTGTACTTGACAATTCCGTTTCTAAAATATCAATGCCAATGCTAATTTTAACGGCTTCTAAAGGGTCATAGTTTGTGTTTTAAGGAAGAGCCACCGGCCGTGTGGGGGAACTCTGCCTCCACCTGGTGGTTGATCTGCGTCATTACAACTTAATCCAGTGAAACTGGGCCTTGTCTGGTCTTGAGCGCGTTTCACACTCAGTTTGGGAGCTTTCCTCTCCACTCGTGGACTCCATATTTCAATTCTGACTGAATAACAAGTGTTTCCTGCTTAAACTTTACAGCAAAACATCTTAAGCTCGTTCAGGTGTAAATGCGAAGAAAACATGACAGAAAACATGTCATTTTTCTCAGTTTAAACTCAACTAATTTATTTCTGAACTAAAGCTCAGCAGGAGACAGAGCTCGGTTTCGTTTTGCTTGCAGCGAGCCAGCTGATTGGCCCCGCCCTCCTCGGAAACCGGTGAAGTTTTGTTTCTCGTCTCCCTGCTGGGTTTCGTTTCAGCCAGCTGAGCAGCACAACAAACATCAGCTGCTGTCCTGGCGAGGCTCACAGGGCGAGATGTTTTCCTGGGGAGAGGACTCTCGGCGAGGCTTCTGTGTGAGAGGAGACCCCGTCACGGAGGAAGGAGTTCATTATTTAAATGTCGGTCACAATGTCACGGCTCTGTCAGCGGGGCGCAGCGTGCTGGCTTTCCTGAAGTGCAACGGGAATGCGTTCGTTTTGCGCACTAATGAGGGCAAAGATGGAAACAGAGTCAGAGGGAAACAGAGTGAGTATCTGTGGGTTTTTTTGGGGGGGGGGGTTTGTTGTTTTTTTTTAGTATATGAATGCCTGTTCTTTTAGTCATTTCTGAGTGATAGGCGGCTTTTATTCACCTGTCAGTGGCATTGTTTAATATTTAGTGACATACTTAAATTTGGATTGATAATAGGATATAAGCTATAACTTCAAGTACTTTAAAAAAAGAAAGAAAGAAAAACCCTCCTGGGTGGATGCGTGATATTGAATTTGCTTCGTTCAGCTTCCACATTTACGATCAGTGGCGGCTCCAGTGGGTGGGTGCAGGGAGGCCATGGCCATTCCTTTAAATTTCCCACATTACACTAGTACGCATAATGTTTATAAATAATAATAAAAAATAAAAAAAAGTTTTAGGATAGATAAAGATGAGATTTCATGAGTTGATATGCATTTATTTATCTATTACTTTCTGCCTTTGCTCTTCTATTTCTGTCATTCATTCCTGGCTCTGCGTTGAACTGGAATCAAGATAACATGTTTAGGCCAGAAATTGGAGTTAAAGAGTTACAGTTTTTGACATGAGGGCAAAGTATGTCAAATCAAGATGTTTCTGAAGGGGCCACTTTTATATGGCTGACAGAGGGTCAGGTGTACGCCATTACCGTGTGACGTGGTAATGAGTAAATCGTTACGTTAATCCAGTACATATGAGTTATTTCTGTGTATTTACAGAGTTTGTGAAGTGTAAGGAGAAGATTGAGGCACTGAGCTGTGAAGATGATGCAGTGTTGCTACTGTCTGAGAACGGCTCCGTTTTCTGCGTGGACACGAGCCACAGCCCGTACACACCCAGGTGAGAAAACGAAGCCAGGTTACGATGCTGGCATACCTACAAGTCATCTGATTCTTATTAAGATTTTTCTTCTACTTTCTTGCAGGATATTCGACGCTTTTTCCGGCGTATCCGTTGTACAGGTTGCTTGTGGGAGCCAGCATTCAGTTGCTCTGACAAAAGGTTTTCAACATTTCTGCGTTGTGGATGGCAAATTGTATTATTAACTTCAGTCTTCTGACGCTTTCTTTTTATTGGTATTGCCTTCATCACAATGACATAAGTACTTATTACTAAACTTTTCTTTTCATTTTTGTTGTGATTTCAAGAGTCTTAAGTTTAGTTAAAATGTTTAAGACACAACATGAACAGTTCACGACGTAGTGATGTGGATCCAGCAGTTAATCCTGGTGATCTTCCTGCAGAGGGTCAGGTGTACACCTGGGGCCTGGACTCCCGGGGTCAGCTCGGGCAGGGGAAGAGAAGTTCAGAACCGAGAAAGCCTCAGCAAGTCCGATCCTTGTTGTCCATCCCCGTGGTTCAGATCTCTGCAGGAGGAGACCAGAGCTTCGCCCTCTCCGTGTCCGGAGGCGTGTTCGGCTGGGGCAGAAACGACTGTGGACAGCTCGGACTGGGGGACACAAAAGGTGCTGCTAGAAATGAATTCATAGATAGTCAGATGTCTAACCTTGCATATCTTACATAGTAAATCTCATATTTTTTTTGTTTTAGACATGCACACACCGGCTTGTGTTCATAGTTTGAATCTGAAGAAAACAGCCGACATTTGCTGTGGAAAGGACCACACCGTTGTTTTGACGAAGGTTTGGCAGCAACATAAAACCATCCAACCACTGTTTTTTTGGAAAATGAAATTTTTAAATTTTTTATTTTTCTGGACAAATTAAGTTAAAGTGAAAGTTGCATCTTTTAGACTTAAAATTATTTCTAGAAATTAGACTATTAGGGTATTTTTAAACATCTAAAAATATTCATTTAATAATGAGCTTCAAAAGGAAGAATACATTTGTCATTTACTGTTGTTACTATTGTTTAAGTATTGAATAGAAAGAGGCTGAAATCTTTTTGAAGTTACCAATGTTTACATTTGCAAAGTTAAAATTTTTGTTCTTATTTGAAGTGTTGCATTAAAAATATGCTGGATGTAAAGTTTTGAAGGTCAAATGCTTGAAGAGCATTTGTGTGTTTGGGTTTTTCAGCACGGTGCAGTGTTCACATTCGGTTCTGGTCAATATGGACAACTTGGACACAACTCCTTGCGAAACGAACTCCGGCCTCGACTTGTTGCTGAACTTTGGGGGGCAAAAGTTATCAAGATTGCAACCGGGAGGTAAATTACAGATCCTTGTAGCACTGGTAGGAGAAAAAAATGCCCCAGAGCACAAATAATAATAAAACTTCACCAGTCTAGTGTTTATAATGTTTATGATGTTCTTTCAATCCAGGCGTCACACATTAGTTTTGACAGACAATCAAAAGGTCTACTCCTTTGGTTGTGAAGCTCAAGGTCAGCTGGGAAACAGAGAAGAAACCAACCCATCTGTGCCGTTACCTGTTCGCCTACCTCGAGGTGACTTTATGTATAGGATAAAGATAAAAGTCTAAACACGATAACATGTTAACTTTATATAGTAATTTACCTCATTACTAGTTTCAGATGCAGTTCATTCCAGAATTGGAACGATCTTTGCTGGGGAAAACTGTTCATTTGCAGCCTGCTCTTCTGATGAGGTACCAGTGACGATGTTTGCCAAACAAAGAGACTTGACATGCAACAGGATCAGCCACCTCACCTCACTTTTTTCCATTTACAGGAAGTTGGCATAAATTCAGACGCTAACACAGTCAGCAAAGCAACTCGGCACGGTTTAGAAGTTGTGGTTGATAACTGGACGTCTAAATATGATGAGAAGTCATGGAAAAAGATTCGGCAGTGAGTATTTGCCACTAGCAGACCGTTTAATAACATGACGTTAAGTTCTGTTACCCGAAATAAAGATTCCTGAATCGATTCTTCTTCTCCTCAGGGAAATCCACAAGACATTTTTATCTGCGTCCTGTTTGAACAAAAGCTTCCTCGAAGAAAGGTAAAGATGCAACTGCTGACACTTTTGTAACTTAAAAGTCAAAACATCCCGTTTTCCTTTAACCTATGTATATTCTAATTCGAGTAGACATAGCTTAATTAAAGATAGTCTTCCATTAACCTTCAATAAATGTATGATTATTTTTCAGTATATTGGATTTTTGAACATTCTCCAGTTATTCAATTATTGAAATAGTGTCCATTTCAGTCTAGTAACACATCAAAGATCATAATTTATGCTGACTGTCTTTACTTTTCTGCTCAGAAAAAATAAACATTTGAAAACCTCATCAAAGTACCACGGTCTGAACCTGAAACTGGCTCGACGGCATTTCAAGAAACTGGTCAAGACAGAATATGTCTGGATAGAGGTTTGTCTCTCTTCCTGTTCAATTTTACAACATACATTTGTTTTTCAGACAACATGACAACGTGCTTGATATACTTTCATTTGTTTTTTTGTTTTTTTTTATCCGTTCATCATCATTTTTTTTTCTTTCCTTCAATCCACTTGTGCGTGAATTAACACGTCTCTCAGGTTGAAGCAGCAGTTCTCCGTTTGCTTCCTCTCCTTGATAAGAACCCAGTCGGAGTGGAGAGTCTGAGGATCTATCTGCTCCTCAATGAGCTTCTCCATGTCATCCAGAAGTACAGAAAGCAGCAGGGCAGCAGGCTCGCTGAGAGGGTCGCCACTGCTGTAACAAGCCTGTCAAGGGAAAGCCTCAAGGTTCTAGGTACCGTTACCTAGTTTAGCTGGAATTACCTTGGCAAGTGATCGAAGCTTTGCGTGGTAAACGTTACGATTGTCATCTCTAGGTGAGTGGTGGTCCTCGCTGTCGTCATCCACCATGGAGAGATTTGTCAGCGTGTGGAGGCAAGCGCTCTGTCTGATCTTGTCCGACGCGAATGCTCCTCGCAGAGATGGTGTCAGGAACCTGCTTCAAGTTCTTCAGTACATGTACAATGTCAGTCTCGTAATCTGAAACAGGACTGTCATGTTTGTTTGTGGGTTTTTGTTGTTGTTTTTTTTTAATGATAATTAAGGTTTTATCCGACAGGTCAACAGCAGGGTTTCTGAGTCTCAAAGGCTGCCAGAAAGTGATTTTCATGTGATGATCGACCAAACGTTTCTCTTTACAGAACTGCAAATTTGGCGTTTAAAATCAAAACGCAGGGTGAGAAAGTTTCAGTCGGATTTAACTCGGAAGTTAAACGGACATCTCGTTTGTAAAAACACTGAATAACTAGAAACTCAAAGATGATGTTGTGCTTTTCACCTTTTCAGTATGTGCTTGATGAGCCACTTGTTCTGTGCAACTTCCCCATTGTGATGGATCTGCAAACAAAGACAATGGTTTTTCACATGAATACTGTCCTCACCCTGGTAACTGCTGTTTTATTATGTTTCACTTAGTGAATCAAGTTACTGAAATAAATGAACTTTTCAATAACAGTTTAATTTATTGTATGACTCTGTATATGTGTGTATGCATTTACATGTCTGCACATGCTTTGTATATATGCAGTTAAAAACCAGAAGTTTATGTACACTAGATAAAAAAAACACATCACTTTTTTGAGAAACTGCAATACCACTAAACTTTGCTTCTTTATTTATGTTCTGTCTACTGAGCTTGCAATCTGTGCCCTAAATTTGTGTTCTTATATTGGATCTCTTTTTCTTTACAGGCCGAGTTCATATTGAGTATGAACCTGATGTTCATGGAAATGCTTCTGATGTTAGGATCAAGGTGTTACCCTGAATCTCTCTTCTTGGAACTGCGCCTAAACCGAGCGTCTGTGTTGAACGACACATTTGAACTGCTGGCAAAGGCTGATCAGAAAAATTACAAGAAACGACTTATGGTACAAGACTGAAAGCTTATTAAGCATAATTGAGTTATTAACTGCTTCTGTGGCGTGCGAGGAGAAATCTTATTGGTTCCCTTTTGTATTGCAGGTGATTTTTGATGAAGACCATCACCCTGATTTCATTGATGTCTACCTGAAAGACTTTTTCCATGAAGTCTTTCATGAGCTGATGTCTGCTAAATCTGAGATGTTCATGTTCAATGACTCCAAAACCCTGGCGTGGTTCTCCTCTGCAGTAAGACTTGTTAGTTTATAAATAACTGATTTTGAGCTCAGTTAATTATTTTTTATTTTTTTTATTAATGATCTAAACCACCGATATCAGGCTTCACAGGAGGACCAGCGTTTCCACCTGTTTGGGGTTCTGTGTGGACTGGCTTTGTACAACAAGGTGCTCATTTATTTGCCCTTCCCACTGGTGCTGTTCAAAAAGCTGCTTGGACTGAGGCCTTCACTGGACGACTTGAAAGAATTCAGTCCAAGTTATGGCAAGTAGGTAGAATTTATAAATGGTTTTAAATAAAAAAATAAAAAATAAAAAAAATATATATATATATATATCATTAAAAATGATGATTGTGTTGTTTTCTTTTAGTGGTCTGCAGTCCATCCTAGACACAGAAGAAGACCCAGAGGAGATGTATTTTACAGTGAGTGTTGAAGTTAAAAGAAATGTCACCATTCATTTTAGATCTTCGATATCTAACAGTTTTTTTTTTTTTTTTTTTAAATAAACTCAGAGACAAGTAACACCAGCATTTCCTTTCTTTAAAGATCCCATGGGATGGAACTGAGATCGATCTTGATCCTGAAAATCCTGACAAGCCAGTTACCAGTGAAAACAAGTAGGAAAAAATGTCATTCAATTTGTTCTCATCTACTTAGTTAAATTATAAATATAGTAGAGTTTTTCACACAAAAGGCAATTTTGAAAAACAAAAAATGATCTGGAAATGAAACCTTATAAACCAACTGAAGAATAACACATAGATACACATAGTTTTTTTTAAACGACTAAGTATTTTCTTGAGAAATACTTATGTGGTGTGGGTTTAGTTCCACAGCTGAACTAAATCCACACCGGATGTTCGGAATTCACTCATTGATAATTAGTCCGAAACGGTTATTACAAATCGTAAGCAATGAAATTTCTGTCATGACGTGTCCAACCCATTTTTGAGAATAACAATTTTTATCAACTCAACAGGAGAGAGTTTGTTGACGCCTTTGTGAACTACGTCTTCAACACGTCAGTGGAGGTTGCGTTTTACGAGTTCAGGCGAGGTTTCTTCCAAGTTTGCGACCGGGATTTGGTGAAACTTTTCACACCAAAGGAGCTGCAAGAAACCCTCGTGGGGAAGGACTTCGATGACTGGGAAAAGCTGAAACAGGTACTTTCTTTGTGACGGTTTGCATTCTGAGCTGCTTGAGTTATCGCTGACTCCAGGTGTTGGTCTTCTTTTAAGAACACAGTTTATGAGGGCGAGTACAACGCCGACCACCCCATCGTACGGATGTTTTGGGAAGTTTTCGATGAGCTAAAGGAGAGTCAGAAGAACACCTTTCTGTGTGAGTATGAAGTTAGATTGTGACCAACATTATTTAGAAAAACGCAACTAGGAAAACGAATTGTCCCAACGAATCACTTCCATTTTGAAAAAGTAAAAAAAAAAAATAAAAATACGTGAAACAAATTTTTGGACTCAACGTAATTTCTGACGAAAACTTATAAGTCCTTGGCATCCATTTTAAAATGCCTTGGATATTGCTTTATTTTTTTATTGTTTTCTCCACAATTCCATCTTTTTTTACAGAAAATATCTAGCAAAGATTCTCAGAGATTTTTGTTCCTTTTGTTGAGAGAGAAATACTAGTCCTCCTCTATGACATCAGAGTTGCTTGGGGTTTAGTTGAAGCTGAATTACAGGATTGCAAAGGACAGCATATTATGCCATCAACAAAGTTTAGATTGTATTTATTGATGACCAGATAAACAAATATAATACCACTCACTTCAACTTTGACTGCTGGAAAAATAATAAATGAATAAAAATGTCAAAAGTTAATATTTCTTTGAAGAAGGTTTCCGTAAAGGCAGATTTATTCCTGCTGTATAGCTTATATCCACTGATAACCTCTTTTACCTCCATCAGGGTTCGTCACTGGGTTTGAACGGGTGCCGATCCTCGGCTTGGACAAGATAAAGATGAAAATCAAAGTTAAGGCCACGCAGGACGACCAGCATTATCCTGCGACCCACACGTGTTTCTCCACCCTGGAACTGCCGCCGTATTCGACCAAAGACGTCATGCGAGCCAAACTAACCGAAGCTCTTAGCAACAAAAGGATCAGTCAGTGCATTTGATTCAGGATGAATCTCTGACTGGATCTTTACTGAGTGATGTGGATGTTTTCACTCACGGACACAGAACTTCCCCAACGATGAACACTATGTGTATATAAAGAAAAATAGGTTTTAACCTAAAACAGTTTTAATGAAAACCTGCAAGAAATTGTTCCTGTCATGTTTTGTAACCCACTGTCATGCTTTAGTTTGCTGAGAAGTTAAAAGTAATTATTAGACTAATGTGGGATAAGTGAGTTTTTTCCTTCAGTCCGATGGTAGTGTGGGAAATTTTCTTTATGTATATATATATTTTTGCTATTAAATTAACAGCATTTAAGTTAAAAACGAACCTTGTAAACTGCAAACTGAAAAGTGTGGACAGAAGGACAGTATTATATGCTCTTTATATTTTACAGTTACATTATCTCTATAATATAAGATCAGTATGTTTCTTTAATAAAATCAACAAATAAAACTCAGGGGACTGGTGTGCTGTGGCGGCGCTGGGTTTAAGCACGGCCCACATGTGGAGGCCCAAGTCCCCAACTCAGCCGTTGTAGGTTTGATTCCCGGCCTGGTGACCTTTACTGCATGTCTTCTCCCTTCTCTCATTACCCACTTTCCTGTCAATCCACTATCAAATAAAGGCCTCTAGAGCCAATAAAACTCAAAAGATGTAATCCTAACATTGTGTTTGCTGGTGCACGTTTTACAAAATGTTTGAATATCAACACAGACCATAGAGCTGAAGAAACGTTGAGAGTGAGAGTAAGACTGACTTTGATACAACAGTTTTGACATTCAGCTTAAAATATCTTAAATAACTTCAAGTTAAAATGTAAGATTTAAAGAGACTGGCAGCTGTACTTTGTAAAAGTGTCAGATGATTGTGTTCATACTACAATCTGATGGCGAGTGTTTAATCTTTTCTTGGTGTTTGAACTGAATTCACAAACCACCAAATTATCTGTCTGATTTTAATCTCAGCCTGTATAATACCACTCTTCCCCCCAAAAAGCATTGAAAAACTTGGTTTGAACTGACGACATTAAAACCTTATTAATGTCCTCATTGACATGATTAAGGCTAATAATGTTAACTCTACTTAAGGCCCCATAAGACCTTGGACAAAAGGTTTAAATTATGGATCCAAAACTTTAGAAAGGATTTTTTACGTTTACCTTATTTAAAGAAAGTCGACCAGTTTGTAAAGTATTTTGGGACCAATCAGAAAATGTATTCTGTTCTCAACAATCACAACAAGGGTCGTGTCATTAATTAATTTATTTATTTTGTCTTCAGCCAAGTTTATTCCAAGTAGATATTAGTGCACCAAAGTTCACCTCTCAGCAAAAAATCCCTGTATGTGTTTCTATTTACTAGGAAATGAAAAGTATGCAGCAGACATGCAGCAGTATACTACTGCTGCAAGTGAAACACTAGAAGGTTTCACTTTCGTTTACCTGTTGAGAAGAGCTCAGACCTGGAGGTGTGTCATATTTATTAAGCGTCATAGTTTTGTTTTCCTTTCCTCACAGCTGTTAGGGGGGGAAAAAACCCAACAACAAGCCCAGTTTCGTTTTTCTTTCAGCTGAGTCATTAAAAGGACCAGCTGTAAAACACAGCCTCATTCACCAACATGTTTTGCTGGGGTGAGGACTATCGGCGGAGCTTTCGCCAGAAAAAGGCCTCGGATGCCCCGACTTCAGACCGAGTTCATTGCTTGAACCTCAGCTTCCACATCCGGGACCTTTCTGCCGCCCGCAACGTTCTCGCCTTCGCGAAAGGCGTCGGAGACGCGTCTGTGATCCGCGCGCGGGGCAGCGGAGACGGGAGCAGAGGGAAACAGAGTGAGTATTACGGTAATCTGGATGGGAGACAGCTTTCGTCTTGCGCTCATGCAAACTCTGCAAAGCTGCTGCTGCTTCATTTGCAGAGTTTGTTGACTGTGGCGAGAAGATCCGCGCTGTTTGCTGTGGGGACGACGTGGTCACGCTGCTCTCTGACGGAGGGAAAATCTTCTGCGTGGATCCAAACGCCACTCCGTTCACTCCCAGGTAACAGGGGATTCAGGACCGCGCTTTGTTCCTGCTATGATGATGATGATGATGATGATGATGATGATGATGATGATGATGAT
>VMRN01000019.1:3668480-3812490 GCA_010277015.1 Poeciliopsis turrubarensis
ATGATGATGATGATGATGATGATGATGATGATGATGATGATGATGATGATGATGATGATGATGATGATGATGATGATGATGATGACGTGTTTGTAAAGGAGGTTGTGTTTTTTTTTATTTTTTTTATCAGACCTCCACCAGCGCTGTCCAGCCTCACAGTGACCCAGATTGCCTGTGGGAGCCGTCACACTGTTGCACTCACCAAAGGTAATGTTGACTTGCAGGCTGCTCTGCTTCAATATTTGGTTAGAAATATGAGATATATTATAAGTTTAATGATCATTTATCAGGATCACTGGTCAATTATTAAAGTGTGGTTTTGTGGAATGGTTGTTAGTGGTCAGTATCTGAAACAAATTGATGTTTTTTTTTTTAAGTTTGGTTCTACAGAGAGGGCCATAAATCATTAAAAAAAATAAAAATAAAAAAAAAAAAGATGGGGTAATCAGGCTTTTCCTGGCTGGCACCAATTTCTGGTTTATTTTGACATCTAATTTCTGGTTAATCCTTCTTGCAGCAGCCAAGCAGAGAAAAAAAAAAAATCAAATAAACTGAATGGTTGATGTTTTATCACAGATGATCAAGTGTACACATGGGGCCAGGACTCCAGGGGCCAGCTGGGCCTGGGAGGGAGTCATTCTGGAGCCGGTTCACCTCAGCACGTCAGATCTCTGTCGGCCATCCCCGTGGTTCGGATCTCTGCGGGAGGAGAGCACAGCTTTGCTCTCACCGTGTCTGGAGGCGTGTTCGGCTGGGGCAGAAATGACTGCGGACAGCTCGGACTGGGAGACACTGAAGGTGCTGCACAGATTCATCACGCTGCATTTTCCCTGCGATTTTTTTTTTGCGAAAGACAAAATACTTAACTCACATTATTAGACAAACTTAAATGAAATAAGTTTGAAAATAAATAAGTCTGAATGGTCACAATGTGTAACGTGTAATTAAATGTGTATATTGCAAATCTGAAGACGGCAATAGGCGTTCGACAGCGCCACCGGGTGAGGCACAGCTCATCACTGCCTCGCCTCAACTTTCTCTCATGTATTTCAAAAGGCAGCGTGTAAATTCAATGATTTTAACCATGAGAATACTTAAATTATGCAGAAAACTGATTTGTAGAAGCGCAAAAATGGACTTACTGTGTCACTCATCATGATGAATTTGAGGAAGTGTCTCACCTCCATCCCCTGACTGCAAGCCACTGGTTCAGACTGCTATGCTCTAAGAAAAAGTCCTACATTATTTTACTGCAACTCTAAATATTGTTTTTGTATTTTATGCAGATAGAACTACACCAGCGCAGGTCACTTATCTGAACACGAAGACAGTCATTCATATTTCCAGTGGACAGGAACACACTGTTGCTCTGACAAAGGTCAGTGATCCTAAAGTCTTTTTTCAGATTTCACATAAATTAAAATATTTATTGTTAACATAAAAAGTGAAACTAATCAATGCGGTTGCCTGGTTTTTCAGCACGGTGCGGTGTTTTCGTTTGGCTCCGGCCGATACGGACAGCTTGGACACAACTCCTTCCGAAATGAGCTTCGTCCTCGGCTTGTTTCAGAGCTCTGGGGGGCAAAGGTCACCAAAACTGCATGTGGGAGGTACTTTAACATACTTTTATAAGCTTATGATGACCTCATGTGCACAGTGAGATATTTTATGACTGTTCTATCT
Organism: Poeciliopsis turrubarensis; assembly: GCA_010277015.1. NCBI lineage: Eukaryota > Metazoa > Chordata > Actinopteri > Cyprinodontiformes > Poeciliidae > Poeciliopsis > Poeciliopsis turrubarensis. The sequence continues at coordinate 3,670,164 of VMRN01000019.1, forward strand.
TATAGTGACAGAACTTAAAGCGAGACTTATACTACAAAAAAACCTTTTGTTAGTTTTAATTTGGAAATTAAAGTTATCCTAGACAGATCAAAACTGGACTTGTATTGAAAAAGCCAAGCAACATTAAGCTTCTGGAATGATCTCCTCAAATCCCTGACCTAAACTGAGTTGAAAATATGCCTAAAAGCCAGATTTGTACCAGGAAACAAAGCAGTTTAAATGTATTCTACTAATTTTGCCAAAAAAAAAAAAAAAAGAGCAATAAAAAAAATGCAGTCAGAATTGCATCAGGATGAAAAGTCAATAATCTTTGACTTTTTGTGCTGGATCAGCCTGCATTTGAAACAAAGGCACATGGAGTGCGCATTAAAATTACATCCATGGCCATGTCAACTTCTGACTGATGCTGTAGGTTTGTAATTATTAAGCAAGCTGCTTTTACTCTTCCAGATATCACACATTAGTGCTGACAGACCGTATGAAGGTGTACTCCTTTGGTTGCAACGACCGTCAGCAGCTGGGACGTGGCGAGGAGAGCCCGTCTGTCCCACTACCTGTACAAATACCTGTCTGTAAGTCCTGTCAGTTTATACTAAGGTAAAGGTAGAGGTGAAAATGAATTATTGAAGAAACTTTCATTTATTTAAACTACATTTACAGTGGTGGCAGCAATAAATCTCACTCTATGAACTGAAACTTCTTTTCAAAGAAAGCTTCTTTACAGGTCATAAAGTCAGAATGACTACATTTTGCACTTCCACTGAAAAAAAGAGTATGTTGTAAATTTGTAAACCTAAAAGTCTTTACTTCTTTTTTTTTTTAACCTTTACAAATTTTTACAAATAATAAAAACCCATTGAGATTAAAAAAACTCTTTTTCAAGGGAGTACAAGGCAAGAAGCAGCAATAAATACAACACAAAAAAATAGTTCAACTCTGAGATAGGGAAACTTTATTTATGTTACCAACAAAATAGCCACCTTATGTCAAACTTAAGCCTTCATTGCATGTAGATAAGGAAGATTACTTCTGCAATCTATTAAATATTACTCTCTTAATAACTGAGGAAAATAATATCCCGTATTTAAATAGCATTTGTTATTCCTCTGTAGGTCCCACAAACGGTCATCGGATTGATAATATCTTTGCCGGAGCAGATTGTTCGTTTGCAACCTGGAGACCTAAAGAGGTAACTCCACAAATTCTTGCAGGTTCAGCAATATCTTCGTCCTTTTATGTCAACACAATCTTTTTCCCCACTTTGAGGAATATCTAATTTACCCTATTTTGTTTCCAGGACGGATTGAACTCAAAGATCAACATAACGCAACAGCCTATTGAAAAGCTGGTGGATCAGTGGATCTCTGAATGTGATGCAAGGTTGGGACAAGCGACAAAACACCTAGTAATGACATGATAAAGTTTCATGTCATTACTAGGTGTTTACTTGTCAAGTATGTTGTTATGATTGAGTAATCTTTTAATTTTTTTACATTATGCTATTTTGCTAATGACTTCTTAACATCTTTACAGGGAAATTCGTAGAACATTTTCCTCTGCTTCAATTGTGAACCGAAGTTTCCTTGACCAAAGGTATACATAGACTTCAAAGGTTTAATCTGAATTTCTTGGTATCTGCTCCTATTTTAAATGAGATGTTTTTTAATCATTTTAGGAAAGATAAGCATTTCCAGACCTCAACAAACTACCCTGGTTTGGATTTATCGTTGGCCAAAAGTGTGTTTCAAAACCTGTTAACTGTGGATGTTCTTCAAACCGAGGTGCGACCATAAAATAAAACCATCCACACTGATTAGTAATGGAAGATGAGTTTTAAAACCCAGGTTCTTGTTTCGTTCCACCAGGTGGGAAAGGCTGTCCTGCTGTTGCTTCCTCGTCTTGATAACAAACCGGTGGGACTGGAGGGTTTGAGGGTCTTCCTGGTTCTGACTGAGCTTCTTCACGTGACTCAGAAACATTGTCAGTCACAGACCTCGTCAACAAGCCTGAAGCTGGTTGAGGAAATTATTGCTGCCTTCCAAAACCTTTCTCCCGAAAGCCTCCGGATTATAGGTACAATGAAACGTGCCTCTAATAAAAGTTAAATCATAAAATGGTACATAAATAAAGACTTCGGTGCTAGACCGTCTTTAGATAAGCTCTCTCTCATCGATGCTGTCCTCCTCAGGAGACTGGTGGCATTCACTGTCACCCTCTACAATGGTCAGACATGTAAACGTATGGAAGACGGCCCTCTCATGGCCAGTTTCTCGCAACTCATTCAAGAGTATCCTGCTGATCCTCCAGAATCTGTTTGAGGTTTGTATCAATTCCACATCACATTTAATCTCATTATCATTTTGAAGAAGGAATTACATAGTTCTACTCTTTTTGACGCTGCACATGTTTGTCTAATTTAAAGGCCAACAGAAAGAAAATCCCTGAAAGTAAATTTTGTGTAGAGTTTGACCGAACATTTCTTGAAGAAGATCTGCGGCGCTGGCTTGGAATGTCACTAAACAGGGTAAATAATTAGAGGTTAATGTCTAAATGTATTTGTATGTGTTCAACAAAATTATCAATTTTAGTAAAACGATATGCATGTTATTAGGGTAGTTGTGTTAATGATCTGATTAAAATTTGTTTTTTCTTCTCGTCATTTACTCAGATGGTGGATAATCAACCCCTCCTACTCTGTGATTTTCCATTTGTTATGGATCTGAAGTCAAAGAAAATTGTTTTTGACACCAGTGCCTCTTGGACTCAGGTGAATAAACGTTGGCATCAAACATTAGCGATAATAACAAATATATAGTTTTACTTTTCCTCAAAACGTGAGTGTTGGTACAAGATTAACAGTGTGAAGTAGTCGCAAAACGAAGCTGCACGTTTGAAAACAAATGTCTTTCAAAGTTATTCATTTTGTCTTTATTGGGAATTCAAAATTGTTCCTTAGGCAGATCATCAGAGTATTTTTGTTCCTCCCTTCGGATGGCCTCCCCAGTCAAATCCTTATTTTGAACTCAGCCTGAGCCGAGCTTCACTTTTGGAGGAAGCCTTCGCTCAGCTGGCCTCCGCTCATCAAACCGACCTTAAGAAGCCACTCGTGGTGAGAGTTTAGTTTTACTATCAGTGCTAAAGTTCAGCAAGACCACCTTGTCCTCTAATTATTTGTAAATTTGTATTTCTCAGGTGCACCTTGATGGAGACTCAAAGGTCACACGAGTCTATAGATCCGATTTTTTTCACCACCTCAACATAGTTCAAGAAAAAAGAGAGATGTTCATGTTGAACGAGTCTCAAAGACTAGCCTGGTTCTCCTCCAGAGTAAGAAGACATTCTCATTCCTCTTTAAAATGTTTCCTTTCCCACTAGAGACAGAATTATTGTTTGTATTATTTTATTAATGCAGGCAGACCAGGCAAACTTCCACCAGCTTGGGATTCTGTGCGGACTGGCCTTATACAATAGCAGCTTCATTCAATTGCCCTTCCCACTGGTTCTGTTCAAAAAGCTGCTCGACATTGAGCCAACTCTGGAAGATATGATGGAGTTCAACGAAGGAGTTGGCAGGTGAGAAAATATTTATCCCTAAAAGACTGGATAAAATTATGACCGCTAGATGATTCAATAACTTGTGATTTTGGATCTTTTTGAAGGCATCTGCAGTACATATTGGACTACGAAGACGACCTGGAAGACCTGTGTCTCACCTTCGAGGTCGGTGATAATCTTAATTATTTTCTTCAGACTTTTTCATGCGATTTCACAAACTTCTTCATTCCTTACTTTCAGATTAACTGGGATGAGACAGATGTTGACCTTGATCCTAGTAATCCAGGAAAGCTCGTCACAAACCAAAATAAGTAAGCCACTCAAACCAAAAAGGACTCATTGTTAGCTCAACCAAAGCAGTTGGCTAATTTCGACTGTCTTCCTCCCAAACAGGAAGGAGTTTGTGGATGCCTACGTGAATTATGCCTTCAACGAGTCAGTGGAGGGCGTGTTTCAGGAGTTCAAGCGCGGTTTCTTCCTGGTGTGTGACCAGCAGCTGGTGAAGCTTTTCAGACCAGAGGAGCTGCAGGGAGTCTTGGTGGGTGGAGACGTCTATAACTGGGCGAAGCTCAAACAGGTACACTCGTCTAAATGGTTTAAATTTTCCACTGCTATGTTCTTTGAAATTGCAGCAATAAAACTCATAACTCTGGTTTACTCTACCCAGAACACACAGTATGAGTGGATCAGTGACAGACACCCAACTATGCAGATGTTTTGGGAAGTTTTTGATGAACTTACTGAAGAGCAGAAAAAAGATTTTATTTGTAAGTAACCTTCTATATTTTTCTTGTCTAAAAGTTTTGACCTTTGGCAAACAAAGAGTCACTGATTCTTTCAAATTCAGTTGAGTTTATTTATGTTGCTCTATAGCACAGTGAACAATTGTCTTAAGGGAAAAACATTTAGAAATCATTTTAAAACATTTAAAAATCAGCTCAAATTCCATGTTACCAATATTTTTTCAACATATTTATGTGCAATTCACTCATATTTAGTAGAATATGACAATGACAAGCTTTTCTGTTTAATAAACCAGAATGCTGCTTCGAAATTCTGCTTTGTTGTGCTGACTTGGCTTTAGTAATGAGTGCACATACACACAGCTACCTTGTGCTTTGTGTGCGAGGCTTTTCTTGTGATTAGATCCAGACATCCTTATATACTGTTTACAGCTCCACTGCACAGAAAAGCCTCTCACGTTCCCCCTTTTATGCTGCTGATAAAAATGCTGTTCTTCCCAGGCAGAAATAATAATGAGAGCTGCTGACGTCAGAGTTTAGTGTCCAGTGTTGCTGTTGTGTGTATGAAACGCAGTGAAAGTTGCAGGGGAAAGCTATTTAGCTCTCTTCCGATAGCTTGCATCTCATTAAACCAGTGGCATGTATATTATTTTTGTACATATTGCCTTGTAGTTTGCAGACATGAAATGAAGAGAGCTCTGATAACTGTGAGGCAGGTTTTTATTTGATTGTCTTTTGAGTGGATTTTTTTTCTTTACGTCTTCCGCAGTGTTTCTGACTGGGTTTCGGAGAGTGCCTGTTCTTGGCATGGACCAGATCAAGATGAAAATAAGAATAAAACAAATCCAGAGTGGCTCCCCTGATGAGCATTTCCCAGAGTCATTGACATGTCACTCTATTCTTGAGTTGCCGTTGTACTCGACCAAAGAGATCATGCAGGAAAGACTGACGGAGGCCCTGGAGCCAGACAGAGGATTCAGGGCGTGAATCTATTAACATCTCACACATCAACTCAGGATAACATATTGCAATGCTCTGGAAATATACCATTAAAATGAGATGAAGTGACAGCACTTAAAAAAAAAAAATAAAAATATATATATATTATATACATTTACACTAAACAAATGACCAATTTTTTTTACTGTGATCTATTGCACTTAGTATTTTTATTTTCACAAGCCTTTGATAAATGAAGTATTTTATTATTATGTGACATACAGACATGAAGTTCAGAGAACATTTTATTTCCTTCCATGTTTTTACTTTTTTTTTTTTTGGGTTGCCACTGCAACATTGAGTTTAAGGTGTTATTCTTAGTGTTGTTTCTGATGTGACTTTGTTCCCTTTCTGTTTAAATAAAAGAGTAAAGAAGATATATATGTTGTTTTTTTTCATGAAACATTGACCAACATATTTAATGTGTATGATTTTGATGATGGCGGTCATAAAAATGCAATGTTTGTTCAATTGTTTTTGTCATGGATAGCTTCAGAAATGTGCTACACAAATCAACATGACTTGACTTAAACTATTCATATTATCACTGAAATATACATTAAATGAATATTGGCCACCATGCCTATTCAATGGCAGGGAATCTTGGAATAATTTTATGCTTTTGAAATTGTAATAATTGCTTAGTCTTTGTGATTTCTCACTTTCACGTTTGTAACTGTATAATAAACTACAATGAAGTTGAAAATAATTACGACTGGCGGTTATTGGAAAAATGGGATTTGGTTTGAGAAAAATATTTCATAAATGCATATAGCTTGCTGGTTACATTCCTATAATGTATTTATTAAAATACATCAATTATGTGTAAAAAAAAACAAAAAAAAAAAACGAACGTTTAAGACTCAAACACAAACTTATTTTCTTTGACTTCTCTTGCTGGAGAGAACAATAAACCACTAGATGGCGCTGTTATTCTGCTGTTGAATATACCGTGAATGGAAACAAAGAACAACAGGGATGAGATCATCATTTCAGACTGATGCAGCTTCAAAGTGTAACTTGCTTAAAATCTCAAACCTTCACCAATTGAGATGCAGAAGTTGCAAAGAATTATAATATATTTGTAAATACCCAACAGCCCCTAATTTTATACAAATGCTACTGGAAATGATAGATAGATGTTACAGTCCCTGTAACATACCAGATTGACCAGATTTGTATAAATACAGGGTGACAGGAGAGAAAGAAACTGTAAAGCTTAGAGAATCAAAACACATATCAAACAATGATTTGAGATAAAATTATTGTAAATGATATGATATTCTGATTGCAATTAAATATCTATTAAACATCTCAATACAAAGATGATCATAATGATTAACTAAAAGAAGATGAAAGATGAGCATGGATGCTACTCTGGACAAAGGATGGCCAAAAATGATCAGAAAGGCAAATGACATTTGACAACAAAATATAAAATTACCTGAAACAAAGAGAAGCAACACAGTTGTAAGACGCAAACAGATTTCGTTCAAAAGGGGGTAAAAATTAAACAAAGAGGCTAAAACATGTTTACTTAAAACTTACTTGGACATTTAAATAGATTGTATAAAAGACAATTTATCTCCGTCTGATTTTACACAAAGTTATACAATTTCTGTTTTAGGTCTTTTGGGGTTTAAAAGTTATTTCTTATTGATAGATTTTTTTTTTCATTAAGAAATTATATTACTGTCCTCAAAGTCAGAAATTTGCTCACGTTAAGATGACTTTGCCTTTGAACATTTTTGGAAAGCCCAGATGAATATGTTTATATGGATTTGTGACCTTTTAATAATGTATTACCCAACATTTATGTCATGTCAAGTACATCTGTGGATGCATTTTACTACATCACCTCAAACACATTGCTTCCTTGTGATGATGTCATAGAAAAGTCAAACGAAATCTGATGCTTGAAGATGACACACACCAAACACTGTGGAAATGTCTACCAATCAGCCTGAGGCTGGCTCCTGGTCCCATAAATGAATGTGTTTTGGTGCAAAATGTCCCTAAGAGGCCCAGAAGAAAAGCAAAAAATTTAAGCAGTTACGAAAGTTTCACTGTCTTCTGTGAAACTGGTTCTGTGCCGACAGAGGCTGAAAGGCCACTGAGCAAGAAAGAAGACATGATCACAAAAGCAACATCAAAGGACAGATTACAGTTTTCACTCAAATAAAGGCCTGGATTTTTAAAGACATATTCCAAGGTTTGATGAAACACAAATTTAACACTGACCATCTGAAACGATGAAGCTTACGATGAAGCAAGCATACCAACTTCACACTTGGTATGCTTGCAACATACCAACTCTGAAGTATGGGGTTGATAGCATCATGATGTGAGAGTGTTTATCTGCAGGAAGAGCTTGCATTTTGCAAAAACGCACGCACTGTGAGAAAATATCAAAGCAAGAGCTGATGGCGTGAACAGGAAAAGTGCCAGGGTTGGGTTAAACATCCACTCCCACTTATTTTATCAATCAAATCAAAGCAGATTTTATCTGTACACTGTAAACTTACATCAGTGTGAAGAGATGTTCAATATAATGTAAACTCAAGAAGTATTGAATGCAGAGTCAACCACTGATTACTATGCTTGCAAGCTAAATACTGATAATATTTTATCAGTATTTTCTGCCACAACTTTGAGGACATTCATGATCTTGATATGGACCAAACTGCAAATAATGTTGACTCCTCTGATCGAGCAGACTGCCCGAAAACTGTTACTAAAGACCTGACTGCAAATCACCTTGCTCATAATCATAAATATGGGGTGTTATGGGTCGTCTTGCCTCGATGCAAATCAGAGAACACACTCACAGGAGTCCGTTACATAATTTCTTGGACTTCACATGAGTTCATTCAGTTATTTTCCACTCCTCTACGAGAAGCTCGCCGCCGCTGGACGCCGCGCCGCGCACAGGCCGCGAGAAAGGCGGGCGGACGGACGGGCGAGCTGGAATGCATTGACGTCAGAAGGAAGCCGCTGGGCTCTGCGCGTGCACGCCCCGTTCTCATTGATTCAGCCGCTGCAGAGCGGGCACGCGGCTCTTCAGCTGGAGAGTCACATCAAGAAGGAGAAGAAGAAGAAGAAGAAGTGGAAAGAGTGACTCCGCCGCGACCGACATGGAGCGCAGCGAGGGAGCGGAACGAGGAGGCGACGCCGTCCCCCTGCGCGTCTGAATTCAGCGGTGACACCGAGGCTTTGGGAGGCTGCGGAGACAAGGGGCTGCTTGCAGTTATCACGGGACATTTGCGCAACAATGGTAAGTTAGCGCCGCTGCTGTTGTTTTTGTCCGACGTGCGGCGGAGTGATGTTGCTGCGGAGGAGCCGACGAGCTGCTCGGCCAGGATGGGGACTGCGTGCCAAGTTGGGACCGCAGTTTGAACAGCTGGCCTCAAGTCCAGCTGAAACAAACTGATGTACACCAACCCTGTTAATGTCGTCTCAAAAGGAGGCCTGTCAGTGTGAACTTGGCCCAATGAAGCTGTTTAAAGGGATGTTAAAGAGGCTGATAACGCAGCTCTGCTTGATGACGCTGCAAGTGATGAAGTGCTGCTGGTGATTTTCAAACTGATGAAATGTGTTTATTTGAAAAGGACATTTGGTTGTGAAACTCAAAAAGGCTGTTGTGGAAGGGCCAATTAAATAATTGGAATAAGTGGTTAAATAAATTAGAGCCAGACTGAATAGATTCAACCAAAGGTTAAACAAAACAGCAGATGGCAAACTACACATCCAGAAAACAGAGAAAGATTTCAAACCTGACCACAAATGTGCTGGACGCAGACCACGACGAACATCTGGATCGGATCAAAGCAAAAGCTCTTTAAGACACAATGTAGGTGCTGAAGGATGCCAGATAATAACTAGAGATGCTCAATTATTAATTGTTACCATCATCAGAGGCAAATTCATTCAAAAAGATAGCAGAATAAAGTGGGAAAGAGTACACGATTGATTCACTGCTACATTTGTAACGCCAAAAAAATCCAGCAAGAGTAACATAAATGTTACAAGTGGTTTGAATGAAATAATAATTTGATCCCTGAGCAAAACACCAATCTGAACCGTGTGGAGAAAGCTTCGGTGATTTGCACAGCAGTAAGACATTTTCCTTACTTGGTCACCAAATGTGTTTACTCAGAAGATATTTTAGTCCACTCCTCTGTGTATAAACTCTCTCATTCTTTGGGTTTCTTGGCTGGAGCTTGGTAATTCAAAGCTTTAGCTCCTTCCTCAGATCTCTTGTTAGATGGAGGCCTGGAGGTGGTGTTGAAAGACACTTCATGACCTTAGTGTTGTTCTTGAGCCTCTCCTTTGTCGTCCTGGTGGTAACTAATTTAATTTGACTCAAACACTTTGCCTTAGACCTTCTCTGAATCAGACAGCTAATACATGGACATGTGCAATCTATAGCAGAGCACTGCGAAGTTAATATCCATTGTGAGGTTGACTTTCCAGTCGTATTCTTGGAGATTGTATTCTCAACTGCCTTCAGACCATCTTGTAATCCATCCCATCTTTGATGTCTCCTTTTGTCTTACTGATAAGAAAAGGGTTTGATAACACTGTAGAATGGCTTCGTCTTCACAATTTGTTTGCACAAAGTGGTGAAAATGTGCACTTTAGACACGACACCTTGAAAAAATGAGAGCTCCTCCACGAGCAATGTCTGTATTAGGTTGTGCTATTTAAGTTACTTGTAAAGCAAGAACAATAGCTTAGAAAGAGGACAAAATCTTGCAAGAAAGCTGCTTCTAGGATCAAAAATAACATCAAGATAATTAAAAATTATTACATATTGAACTATAATGGAATCAGAATGACTGAGCAAAACTTGCAATAGCAAAGCAAAAACAGTAAAAGTTGAAAAGTAATCCTTTTTAAGGGAACATATTATGAAATAAAATTCTTATAGTTCTTTGGAAGAAAAATGAGGCCAAAACATCACAGGTCATCCACTGTACGTAGTACTGTGTTTCTGTGTTTCTTCCATATTCCTGTATGGCACACATACAGGAATATGTTTGTTGTACTGGGGTAAACAAACAAAAATAATGACTTAGTTGCTCCAGATGTTGATGGTTGTGTTGACGAAGGTGGTGGTGAAGAACTCTCCACTCTGGGGATGGAGGATACAATCATGACATCACCAGGCTTAATGTCATCTCCTGACACAAACACATGCTCACTTGGTCTTGAGCACCATTATACATTACGGTTTCTTGTTACAGTATTGATTCAACGTGCCATTTGTGCTTTGGATGGTGATATTTGAGACAAACTCAAACACAAGCCCTCTAACATCAGAGACGATAACGGAATATTTCTCCGTCTGCTGCTCACGTCGTACTGTAATTCTGTAATCCGCTCTCAGTACTTAATCTAAACTTGTTCTGTCGTCTGTCTGCCATTGTTAAATGAAGTGGAACATTGGTCTACTTTTGGTCCGGTGCCTCGAGGGACGGGGCATTAACAGCAGCTGACCTCGTCTAAAGCCTTTCTCCCATTTGGGCCAGAGGCCAAAGTTATCCTCACAGTCATTTTGTTTCATTGTTTTGTCTTTTTTGTTCTCCTGCTAGGCAACCCCCCAGCATTGAGGGACTTTCTGCATCACAGAACTCTTGACTCAGCCAACTTCCCTCCACCCTTTTGCGTCAACCATGGACTCCTCAAGGGATTTGACCTCAGCCCTGGACGGGCCTGCGGACCCCAGAGGCTTCTCGGGTCGCTCCGATCTCAGCGGCCTCTACCATCTGGGCCGGACGCTGGGAAGGGGCCACTTTGCTGTTGTGAAACTGGGCCGTCATGTCAACACAGGGCAACTGGTGGCTGTGAAGATGATTGATAAGACTAAACTGGATGTCATGGCAACAAGCCACCTCTTACAAGAAGTCAGGTGAGAAATGATAATTAAGTTTTAAATTTGTAATCAACTATTCTACAAGGAACGGATTAAAAAAATATTAATAATATTGTCAAAAAAGACAGGAGAGAACAAGTCTATTTGAATGCATACTGTGCTAGTTCTAGTAAAATTAAATAAAAATATATTATTTATTTATATTTTATTTGAGAGTACAATGAAAAAACTGGTGATTTTTTTTTTTGAGGAATTCAAAATTATAAAATAAAATTTTATGGTGTAGAAATTCTTTACTTCAATACAATTTACCACATGGTGCTTTTGATAACAATAATTGTTGGGAAACACTGATTGCTTGACTAGTGACCTGAATCAGACGACTTTCAAATTAAAATGAAAATCTCTCAGTAATCAGATTTAAATTTTTCCACACTTTAAACTGATGCCAGGAATAAGCATTCAACAATCCCTCCACGCTTGTCCTCACGTCTCTTTCTGTCGGTGGAAGGTCAACTGGTGAGACGTTTAAGCATCTTGGTGTATTTTGCACAAGTAACGGTCAAGTAGAGTGAGAAACTGATGGACAAATTGAGGCTTTGTTCTTTTTTATTGCTTGTTATTCTGTAATGTTAAAAAGAAGAATGCAATGAAAGACAAAACGCTTGATTCACTGCATATTCAACCCTCACTGATCAATATGAGTTATGAAGGGCTAAATGTATTAATTAACTCGACTCCACTGCATATTTTACGTGGCGCGAGTTATCACTTCCAGAGTGTTGAAGTGTGGTGCCCTTTCTAAGAATTTAGTGACAAATCAGATAAAAATGAAGGATGTTTTCATGTATAAATCGTCTCACCTCCTGAGACCAAAAGAAAACAGCTGGTAGTTTGATGCTACAGACTTCCTGACAATTCATTGTCATTAGTGGGCCGACTAATGTGCATGCAAGTGAGCATGCACAATTCTTTATGTAGCATAATGTGCTGTTAATGATAAAACATTCTTATTGTAAAGAAAACCAGAATTTGTCCATCTCTTTAAGAAAGAAATCACAAAAACATGACAAATCCATCCTGCAAATTGTACATGCATACAAAGGACTGTTGTTTACATTTACACTAGAACAACAGTTTGTATTTCTTTCACTGCAACATAAATCAACTATTGTTGCACATCTATAGGTGCATGAGGCTGGTGCAGCATCCCAACGTGGTTCGGCTCTACGAAGTCATCGACACTCCCACCACGCTCTACCTGGTCATGGAGCTGGCCGAAGGCGGTGACCTCTACGATTACATCCTGCGCCACGAAGGAGGCGTGGTGGAGGGCACCGCCAAGCGTCACTTTGCCCAGATTGTGCGAGCGGTGTCGTACTGCCACCAGCTGCACGTGGTGCACCGGGACCTGAAGCCGGAAAACGTGGTGTTTTTCCCCCAGCAGGGCGCTGTGAAGCTGACAGACTTTGGCTTCAGCAATTTATTCCAGCCTGGGATGATGCTGGCCACCAGCTGTGGGTCGCTGGCTTATTCTGCTCCAGAGATCCTGCTGGGAGAGGAATACGATGCTCCAGCTGTGGGTGAGAAACTGAATCATGTTTATTTCCATTAGAGAATGTTGAATTTGGAGGATTGATTGTTTTCCTATGGATATAAATCATTTTGAAATTTCAAAAGCTCTTTCGTTTTTGAGGCATTTTAAATGTTTGCTTTAAGAAAACATTTTTTTTTCTGACCAAATATTTCTATAAACTCTGAAAACTATCTGCTATTAAACTAATTCCACTATCCGAGAATTGCCACCAACTGTATTTATACATCATTAGCCCATTTTGGATTCCACTTTTGTACTTTGTGATTGAGTAAAATCTAATAAGAGTCAGGTTAATTCCAAGATAGCAAGTTGTGGACAATTTGCAGCCAATATTTGACATGACGTATGAACTACATGCTAATATCAATTTACATTTTGCAGCCCATGCAGGTCTAAAAAAAAAAATGTGATTGTGCCATTTACTTCAGGGGTCAGTCAACAACAACGACAACAACAACTCAGATTCATTTTTGAATCTGAGCTTCAAAAATGATGAGTGTATGCATTCATGTACACCCATTGTGGACTCATGAGTGCATTTCCAGTTCACTTAACTTATGAATGAAGTCTGCTGATTTTTGTCTCTTATGGGAGCTGCTCAAAAACATTACAATAAAGTAAAGATATAAAACCAGAGCCACGTTTTGGCTTAAAAAAGTCTTGTTGTTGCATTAGTATGATGGATACAGTTGTCAGCAGCTCTAGTTCCACTAGAGCTATTTCAATAAAAAATGGCACCTAAAAGGCTTTTTGCTTTTTTTCCAGATTAACATGGTGCTTCTCACATTGGTAACTGCGTGTCCATCTCTGCCCTCCTGACCCTGTGTGGGTATTCCTCTCGTGTTTGCTTTTTTGTTCCTCTCCGTTCACGTGCCGATGTGTGAATGTGCCGCGGTCTGATCGCGTCTGCTGAGGATTAGTGTTTGTATTTGGGTCAGCCAGTTGTGAGCCAACCGGGCACATTCTGCACTGCAGCCATCCCTGCACAGCAGGTCGCAGAGCAGAAACAGGAAGTTCCATGCCTTTTCTGCTCGCTCTGATTGGGAAGGCTGCACTGATTGTGGGATTTGACATTGCGGGAACAGAAGGGGAGCTGAGGGATTTGGTTTTATGTGTCCCATTTGGGGGTTGGAGGAGGACGGAGAGGGGGAGGGTGTCTGCTTCAGGGAGGTTGGTGGTCTTATCTGCTAAGCTGGACTAGGCTGGATTTTGCTTTGGCAGAATCTGGCCCACTTCTTTATGTTGGTCGCATCTGCACTGAATACAAATGCAACCCCACTGCAATTAGTGCTCTCTTGTAGAAGGACATTTGGTGCATTTATCCATGAAAGCAAGGTTAAGTTGCAAATGGCTCCAAATGACAGCGTATGTAATTTAAGCGCTCATGAATTGTCAGTTTTTATTTTTTCATGTGACCTTGCCTCATGTAACAATGGGAGGGGGTGATAAAGAAACACAGCTTAACTTTCAGCACAACTCGCGAGTTGCATCAGTTCCTTTTTCCTCGGGTTGGTTCCTGTTTCTGAAGGGACGTCCCATTAAATTTATTTTTTATTAGCTCCTCTCAAGAACATGCTCTGCTTCGCTGCAAAGAAAGCACACTTTTTGTGCCCTATTTTCATATCATCCAGCGTGACTCAGCCTGTGGATAGCATGGCTTTGTCATCACTTCTATAGAAACATACTCTTCTGACTCCCTCACTCATAAGCACACATGTATTTATGGATGTAATCCTGAGCTGCACGCTGCAGGAGATGTCCCTCAGAGATGTCTCGGCTTAGTAAGATGACTCATAAACTGTCACAAACACCGTGACAGCTCTCTGTGGCGCTCTAAGCAGGCCTCCTTCACTGTACATGTGTGCTCTGTTTGATGTGTGTTTCATAAGACGCAGAAAAAAAGGGAAGACGTTCACAAGGTGTAAATGCTGCGTGCAGTAATATGAGGTCGGTCCTCATGCAGTCGACTGCAAACCTAAGAGAGCTGCTGATCCTGTCACATTCTTCGAGGGATTTGCTAATTTTTTTTATTAGGGACGTTTTGGCTACTTTTGAGTAGTAGTCACTATCAATAGACATCATTGAGAAGAATTTCAAAAAGGAGCAGCTGGGACCCTCCCTATCAACATCTTTGAGAAAATGCAGAATGTTAGGAAAAATCTAGAAATCCCCCTAAATCAGCCGATTAGCAAATACACACATTTAGGTTACCAACTCAATGTTCTCTTAAGGAGAGTTGAAAATACTGACTGCCCATATATACCCCACACACAATCCTCACGTTGAAAAGTTCAAACTTTGTCTTTTTAAAAATAGCAAAGTCTGAGCAGTGGCATGAACCAAGTCTGACAGTTTGCGTCCTCAGATTCAGCTCCTCGGGTTAAAGTCTTTGCAAGCGTGAAAACACCTCATGACATCCCTTTAGCTTGCTGCCACAACACATGCACCTCTCATTTCTTTCTTGTTTTGTGGAAGCTGAAGGTTGGTTGTGAGGGGCACATGGAAAGCCCCCTCCACTCACAGATCCCGTTATAGATCAGGACAGAGCAGCACAGCCGGAGAGGCTTTTTTTGACAAAACTCCTTTGTATTTTCACATCAACCTGAAGGCTGGTGAGTTGTTTATATCAACAAGTAATGTTCCAATGCTTGGAAAGGACACCATATCCACAGCAACACAGTATAATAATAACAAAAAGAAAAGGTTAGCTTTGTGACAAAATCTACAAACAGATTTTTTTTAATACTCAGCGTGTCTTGAAACTTTTTCTTATGTGCACTTACCACTAATTTGGACATAAGACAAGGTTTTTCAAGAACTGAAGCTTGTCTTTCACAAGCTAATCAGTTGAAATATTTATTTTAAGATGCAATAATCATCACACTGGGCCTCAGTATTACCCCTTAGCTGGTCACAATTATTAACAGTTCGAATATTCCCTGATATCTCTTTATTCTCTTTAAAGAAGCTTAAAAATCATCAGTTATCACAGGATCTTGGCGACGTCAGTACAACCATATGCACCTCGATAAAAGAGAGTATTGCTGAAAATAACTTAACTAATTAAATATTTCCATCAGTTATTCTTGTTGACATTGATGAAAACTGAAAAATTACATTTTTTAGAATTGAATTTACACAATACCTTTTTTTTTTTTCAAAGAAAAGTCAGCCTTGTGTAAAGTATGTCCACATACTTTACAGTTTTCCCAATTTCATCATGAATGACTGAATTGAGGAGATCAGCCTATGGTTGTGCTGAGGTGCAAAGGAAGCTCAGATTACTTTCATAACGACCTTCAGTTTTCCTCATACATTCCACATAACAATGTTGGTTCTGGTCTCTGTGACCTCCACAGTGCTCCCCAGTCCCTGCTGGGGCATCAAGATTGAGAATGGGAGGATGAAGGATGGGCTGTGGCAGAATGTACTGATAAAACTACCTATTAATAAACTGATAGTAAGACTTTTAAGCCACAGTCCTCGAAATGTACCTACAAACACACTTCAACTATATCACTGCTTTTAATGATTCTCTATATTTTGATTTTAACTTTTTAATTATGTAGATGGTGGTGAAAGTTGCAGAAAATTGACTGTCACTATGCAACTGTTATATTTTATACAACAATGCATTGTTGGCTTTTGAACTTTTACATAAAAATATATTTCACAAAGAAATTTGCCTCAACATTGTAGATATTCTGACTAGAACCTATGTTTGTCACCTCAATCTAACATGGTTGAATGACCAACTTGACAGGGTATTTACCACAAAAATATTTTACTTCCAAACCAAAATCAACTTATTGCTGCTTCAGATTGGCTGCATTCTTATGCAGCGTTCAGGTGCATATTTCTATTCTATTGCGCTCTGCTTCACTGAAGTCTTGTCAGATGGTCCAGGACGGAAACCCATACATACTTTCCCAGGTCTTCCAATGCCAGACCGGACACCCTTTTTTGTGTCTACCCTATAAAAAGAACGTCAGGCTTTTTTTAGCTATAAAAAGCCTTTTGCTGTCTTCCTTGAGGACAAAATGGTAGATTAATAGGAACATGTGATATTTATAGTTAGGACTGTGAATGAAGGGTAATGGGTGAAAGTGAATTAGCTAAGAATGTTGTTCAATTGTTTTAATTTTGTAGTTTGTAAAATGAAAAATGTTCCTTATCAGTCCACTCTAGTCAATGAATCAGAGGGTATTGTTACATTCCACATTACTGGTGACTAGAAGGAAGGAGTGAGCCCGGTCTGGCTTCAGCTTCCGAATATGCGCCAAAGAACGCTTTTTTTTCTGTCTGAACTTGGATGGCCTTTTGTAACGGACCCTTTATGACGTATTTGTTCTTGAAATATGCACCTCAAAGGAAGCGCCTGTCTAATAAATCCACAGACCCTGGATCTGCTGCTGAACTTTGAGCCAATCTTGCAAAATTCTCAATAATATCCAATCTCTTCAACCCTTTTCACAGTCTGTTGGTTTGCAACTGCAAGCAGGGGCGCTGCCAGGAATCTTGGGCTTATCTATGGCTTGCTGAACTATTTTCTTTCACTCAAATGTTATTGTCTTTCTTCTGTGCAGCATTTGTGAACATGAATTTTCAGATTCCTAATTTGATTTAGTTTATAGTTGACCAGTGTGTTCAGAAGTTTAAACCTTCAAAGAGATTGATTGGAGCAAATTTTATATTGGATACTAAAAAGGGAATTTGAAGCTTTTAATTGGTAAAGAAAAATTATGCTTTACTTTGTCTATCACACCAGATCTCAATAAAACACATACAAATTTGTGGTAATATGACCAAAAGTTACAAAGTTCCCTTGTTGTGAATGCTTGACCAAGGCACTGTAAACCCTGATATATTTATACATTTAGCAGATGCCGTGTGTGTGCGTGCGTGTGTGTGTGTGTGTGTCTGGACTGGATCGCTGTGCCATCAGCAGTCCACTAATGTGTGGTGGGAATGTGTGATATTCCCCAGTGAGAGGAAAGCACTCCCAGCACTCAAGAGGTTTCTCCTCCCTGTTGCGTAACGCAGCTCTGGATGGAGGTGAGCGTGCGCTTGAGTGTACATTGTGTGAGGAGAACTGAGGGCTTTTGTTTGGGCCCTCATGAGCTTAATATGGGACCGTGCCTGAATGCTTCATCAGCGCTGCTCCCAGTAATGCGAGTCCCTGGATACAGGAGAAACTTATTGATTGTGTCCTTACATGGATCCATTTTTAATTGGATTAAGATGTTGCATCAAGCTAAAAAGTCTGGTTTTCATAGTGGGTGCTAACATAAAAGAGACGCACAAAGTAGTTAGCATGAATAATTAGCATTTTTCACATGGTCAGAATCTCTGAAAAAAAAAAACTGGAATTGCACAAAACTGCAAAAAGATGTTTGAGTATGTAGAAATGTCATAATGTGATTGTCATACAGCTATCATAACTCATAGCATATTGTTCCTTATTAGAAGGCACCTTTGTATGTTAGTTTTGTTTGATTATTTTTAACTAAAATAAGCTAAAACTCATAATAAAACCAGAAGAAGCTCCAAGAATAAAGTAAGGAGTATCTTTTAATATTTGCCATCTTTAAACAACTAATATATAAAAAAGTTTTTATTATCTTCATAAATACAAACCTAGATATGTGTGAGATATTTCTAGTGTCACGCCAGGGTTAAAACTGGAAGTGAACATTATGTGCCTGTGTTCCTGCCTCCAGTGTTTGGGAGAAACACAGAGAGAGGCAGGAAAGACAGAAGGATGATCGTTCTCAGAATAGCGCAGCCACAACGAGGCCTCTGTTTGTTACGGGCCCTCAGCCCTCAGCTCAGTTCGAGTGCGTGTTCCCGTCTGGCTCACGCTGTCCTGAGTCTGCATTAAAACCATGCTTGCACCAGGATGCCAGAGGAAGGAAAGGGAGGAGACGGAAAAAGAACAGAAGTGTCACAAGTGGTTAACGTGTGAATGTGTTTTTTTTTTTTTTTTTTTTTCAATCATATTTTCCATTTAGTCCTCTGCAGCTTGCTTCACTCAAATGTTTCCCCTTTCATTAATTAGGAATTTAACTAAGTCAGAGACTGGAAAGTTTTATGTTCAGCCCTTAAGCTCTTCAATAAAAACAGAAAACTATAAAAAAATAAATAAATAAATCATTATACAGCTCATGTCTCATTAGGAAATTTTAAAGTAAGAGAAACTAGTGTTTAGCCATTTTCCGTGTATATTTTAAAATAATTTTTCCTTTAAGGCAATAAACAAAGAGTCTCTATTTTTCTACTCAGGAGTGAAAATGCTGCACAAACCTGATCTAGAATATATTTTGTAATACAATTGGTGTATTTTTCTCATGTTGTATCATTTTAATTAATAAATAGCATTGTTCCCCTAGTTTGTGAGATTCTTTCATGTTAGATACAGGAAACTGTTAAACTATTCTCTGAGTTGTTTGCTTTATTTCAATCAGCGGCTCTAATTGCTCATTAAGATTCAGATGTGTGTGTGTTCCAGATATCTGGTCTCTTGGTGTGATCCTGTACATGCTGGTCTGTGGAGTCCCTCCCTTCCAGGAAACCAACGACAGCGAGACTCTGGTCATGATTCTGGACTGTCGCTACTCAGTCCCCGAACACGTTTCAGACGGCTGCAGAGAGTGAGTACCGAGGAGTTAGAATCCATCCATGACAAAGTAAAGTTATTTTTAATATTTATTGTGCCGCTCATACATATGTGGAATTTTTTACTTTTATTTTTTATTGCAGTACCTCAATCGAACATTTAAACATTTATTAAAATCGAACTTGGAATTTGATCACTTATATTCAGTGGATAAAAATCCCACGCTAGGAAAAAGTATTATACAAAATCAACTGTGCTACAATTATTGGCCCCTGCTGTTGATTTGGGTTCCAGTTGAAAATCCCAGCGATGACCGATTTTCAGTTGACTGGCAGAGGTCACCAGATTTTTATTTGAAATGTGCTAATATCTCAAAAATGTCACTTGCCTTTGGAAGAGGAAAAATGCCCTCAGCACCATAGGCCCTCTACCATGCTTAACAGTGGCCATGAGATGCTTTTCCACAAAACTGTCTTTTATTTCTCATCAAGTTTTTCACCAAATGCCACTCCAAACTTCCACTCCTCCATATAAACGCTCCAACAAAATACCTAAAATGATTATCAAACTCCTCAACTTTTTTTAGATTTGATGTGAATAGATGTGTTGTTTTTTTTTGGGTTTTATTTGCATTTATACAAATAGCTTAATTCTCCAGCCTGTTGCAAATTCAATTTGGGCTAAAACTGACCGTGACATCGTCATTAACATCTGTGAACCCCAACCCACAATTCATCATGGTCAGTTATACAACTCGAGCATGCCTGTCTGTCTTCACACTTAACCTCGATCCCTCACACCTCAAACCAAAACACACACACTGTTCTCCCAGTTCCCAGAGCAGCAGGGCGAACTGCAAGGCAAAAAAAAAGATTTTAAAGTTATACTATGCTGCAGATTTTTATTCCCTCTCTGTTGACAAAACAAAGAAATGAACTACACCTGAAATATAGAACAGACTCAAAAAGCCATGTCAGCAATGTAGACACTTTTAAAGATCCAGCTCCTCCACTTATTTGCTGCTTCTTCATACAGTACTGCAAGAAAACCTTATGCTATCTAGAAAATCTGAACGATTAGCCGTTTCAAGTTTTTCTTCTTTTTTTTTTTAAATACAAAAATCAACACAGGTAATTTGACCTGTCAGTCACAAACTTTGCTGGAAGAGCAAAAAAAAAAAAAAGTTATTGTTATTTTCTGGCTCAGCTTTTTGAATAAACACCTATAAACACTTCTTGTTTATTTTTAGTCCTCCAACCAAACGGGTCATTTGATCATCTGCAAAGATATTCTGAAACATCTGACCCCAGATTTATCATGTGACCTTATACATCATCATTCACATGATGTACAATTAGGAACATAGCTGGAAAGAAATGCATTCCTTCACACATGCAGGTCTCAAACACAGAGGGGAGCAGTATGGCGAGGGCTTTGTTTGAAGCCAGTTCAAGTCGATTCATGTGAGACCTTACAAAAGGATTACAAACATCAGGATGTTTTGTAAAATTGACAGTCAGAATTGTTACAGGTTGTAATATTTTAGCTATGCTCACTGGATTCTAATGGGCCTCAAGAGCGCTGACAACATATTCCCCACACCGTTACACCATTTCAGCTTTTTGACCACAATACCAGCCCAAATGACAATAACAACCACATCAAGTTAAAAGTTTTCACTTCTCTCTGATGCACTGTTTCACTTCGCTAAGCTGTCTTCCCTAAATCCAGCATTAAATTGCTGGCAAATGTTTGGCTTATTATGCGCTGTTTGTGTTAACGCGTGCTAGATGAGAATAACAGTGTTGCAGATGAGTAAATGCTCCCCTCTAGACAACATCTTTTTTCTGGGAACACTGTCCATCTCAGCAAGACAATAAAAACCCACATTATTATAACACCATAGCTTCGTCGCAGGAGGGTGTTGAAATGGTGCGGTGAAAACAATCCAGGCTTTCTGACACTAAACACTCAAAGGACAGAGGACTAATGAACAGCTAGATCCAGACAAGATGTCTTGTGGCCATCAAATTCAAAATCATTCTTTTTTGAATGGGTGGGAATGTGGGCTGGATATTACAATTTTTGAGTGTGCTTATATACTACTTTACTATGTGAAATCGTGAATAACATTTGCCTTTATAAGGTTCATTATTCATTCTTTTTATAACTTACTTTTTACACAACACCCCAGCTTTAATGTAATCCATTTTTTATATTCAGTTTGATCTCCAGGATGCTGCAGAAGGATCCGTGTCGCCGTGCGTCTCTCGATCAGATCGAGGCTCACCAGTGGCTGCAGGGCCTGGATGATGCCCTTCTCAGCCCTGAGGCGCCACCACACTGGGTAGCAGGGGCCCTCTCTGCCTCATCTTCCTCACTGTGTGCTCCAGAGAGTGGAGATCTGCTGGCTATGAGGACCTCCACTCAGCAGACGTTTCCTGGCACATGGCAGCCCAGCCTCGGCTTCAGCCTCCGACCCGCTCCAGCTGAAGAGCCTCCTGTGGGCAAGAACGTTCCTGCACTGCAGCAGATCTGTGAAGAGGAGGAAGAGGAAGAAGAGGAAGAAGAAGAAGAAGAAGAGCGGGAGGGATTGAGAGAACTGGAAGGGGAGGCTGAAGATGCGTTGGAGTGCATGGAAGAAGGGGAAGAGTTAGAAAATCCAGGAGAGGAAAAAGTAGAGGAGATGCAGAGAGAAAATGAGGACAGCGGCTGTGTGATTTCAGATCAGCCTGTCAGTCACCGGGATGAGACTCTCAGTCAGACATCTGAAGTCACTCTGACATCCGAAGTCACTCCGTCCTCACCAGCTTTCAGGGTGTCTTGTTGTCAGCTGAACATCTCGAACAGAAAAGAGGGGCAGGATGAAGAGATGGAACCAAACAACAACACGGGCAAACCGCCCCCACTCCTCCCAACTCCTGAACCCTGTCAGTCCTGCATCTCTGCGTCCTCCGCCTGCCTGAGGGAGAAAACAGAAAGGGAGGAAGAACTGAACGAAAAGAATGAGTCCTGTGCAAAATCTCCAGCCCAAAATCCACATGGAAGCCGGGACGAGTCGGTACCGAGGGCGGAGCAGGGGAAACGACACAGCATCAGACTCCGAGACAGACTCTTCCAGTTCCCTTTGTGCGAGAAAGCCCTGGCCTTCAACATACCTTCACAGAACAAGCCCAAGATCCTGCCACTGGCTCAGTACAACTGCTGCCACGT
The DNA here is from genome assembly GCA_010277015.1 of Poeciliopsis turrubarensis. Taxonomy (NCBI): domain Eukaryota; kingdom Metazoa; phylum Chordata; class Actinopteri; order Cyprinodontiformes; family Poeciliidae; genus Poeciliopsis; species Poeciliopsis turrubarensis. The sequence goes on from VMRN01000019.1 coordinate 3,692,762, forward strand.
GCTGTAGCAAATGTTGGCTTCAGGATCGCTCTCTCTGGGGATGCGCAGGCTGCTTAGCAGTCAGCAGGTGGTTGAAGCCCAAACACAGACCTTGTGAAGTGGCACGCAGCTGAACTCTTCAGAGACGATGAGCAAAACAGCTCTCAGCAAGCAAACACGCCTGTACAGCTTCACAAACACCCACTTCCAACAGTGTGCTCATGTAATAAACATTACTTTAGTAAGAGTCAACAGTGAGATGTACCAAGGACTTAATTTCCATTTGCTGCTGTGAAAAGGAGCGACTGCAGAATAAAAAAAAATACTGTTTGTTCATTTGTAGCTTCAAGACAAAACTGCTCCAACCTCTATGGACTTGTAGAAGTTAGTGAGAGAAATATGAGGGCAAGATTTATTTTAATACATAAGCTAGAGACCATTTTGTTTGCTCGAAGGTGCCTATGAAGATTAAACGGATTTGTACTGTAGTCAGTCCAGTCCATAGCAGATCCACTGTGCTGCATGTTATCAGCAAGATGCATCATCAGTCACCTGCCAACTATATTCTCAAATATATTTTAGATTGTACACCAGAAAATGTGAAAAACTGAAGATGTTTTTATTTTACTGCAGAAAAAAAACAATCAGATGCTTTTTCTTTCTGTATTTGGGTGTAAAATCAGTGCAGGCCAAATCACGACCCCTTCACCACCGTGCTTGATAACTGGAATGAAGGGTTTGTGCTGTACTTTTGTTTTGGTGTTCAATACGCACAGTGACAAATATCTTACAGCAGATATTTCTCCAGACATTTTGCAATTAATGCCGATGCAACTTTGCAAACCGTTGTCATGCTGCGAGATTCATTTTAAAGAGGAGAATTTTTCCAAACAAGACAAACTTGTTCATGCTTGTTTTTTTTCCTGTTCTGTCATAATCTTTAATATCTGGCATGGCAGCTTAGGTGTGTACAGGATTGCAAGGGCTAATCCTGACATGAATTTACTGAGAAGATAGGCAACTGTCTTAAATGTTTTCCATACAAAAAATATTTCTCACTGGAGAATAATGGACCTTACAATCATTCCCCCATTAATGGGCAGAAACAATGACTTTACAACAGTCATTGCTTAAGTCTCGTTGTGTTGCCGTGGTGTCGGCAGAGCAGCAAATTACCAAAGCTTCTGCTTGTATAGAAATATTACTGCAATGTCTTTCTGGGTTGAACAAAGACCCCAGATAGCAAGTATAACTATCCAAACAAATATAAAATTCATTATTCTCATCTCATCAACAAGGATTTATTTGAAAGCCTTCTGAAACTCGGTCGCCATTACCTCTTCAATATTACTGAAAAATTAATTTCAGTAACTCTCAGATGTTTTCAATTCTTTTTCTGTTATGATTTTCCATTTTTTTATGTGAAAACACATTTCAAATCATAATACGACATCAGACTATTGAGACCAATTTAAAAAAAACATTATATTACAGAAATGTGGGCTTAATAAAAAGTATGTTTATCACCTACTGAAAGATTCTCAAAAGGTAACTTTAATCTGACAAGCGAGCCTCATTAGAATGCATGTTCTAATTTTTTGAAAATCAGGCAGAGGGAGCATGAAATGTACGGCACTTAAATAATCAGTTAACACTTATTGCCTCAAGCAGGAAGTTCTTTGCAATATGCATCGTGCAAGCAGCGACATTACAAAAATGATAGACGTGTCATTTATTGTGCAGCCCTAAAGTGTATTTATTTTTTCACACACCGCTTCACTGATTTGACCTCGTCCTTGTGTAATAAATATTGAGACAGTTTTAATCTCTGTCTCAATGGGAGGCTTTTTTTTTTTTTTTTTACACGTGAGGTTCGATTTAAAACAATTTAGAAATCACGTCTGACATGAACCGCATCCTTTGTTACGGGAAGCTGTAGATATTAAAAAGGGGTGTGCTTTCTTGAGCCAGGACTGCTTTGTCCCTCAAGTTTTGGGTTCTGTATAGAACAATATATTCGATAAAAGCTTTGCTTTCATCTCCAGTGGAGATCCTTAGACTTGGATCGGAGATATGTATTTTACACCCAAATACATGGGGGGGGGGGGAAACATTAAAAGGCAGGATTTTTCTTCAAGATTAATTGGATTAAGGAGAATGAATTATTTGGTATGTGTGTGTGTGGTTTAAAACAAATCATTAAGGAAAACCAATTGCAGGTTTGACTTGAAGATGGTGTGGTTTACCGACAGTTTCACTTTTCTCCTGCACATGTCGTCACCCGGTTTCAAAGCTCTTAACATAAGCTCATATGATAAAGACTGTTATGATATGATGTGACACTGTATATTAGAGACTCGGGGAGACCTGCTGCTCTCTTATGTCCACAGTCTTATTAACTTAATAGCTTGTTCTGTATTAATAACAGGGATGCAGGTCTCCTGTACTTTGTGTTTTGAAAATATTTCCAGAACTTTTCTTTTCTTAAGGGTATGATTTTATAACAAGACAAAGATATTAATTATCTGAACAGATGTGTGGGACTTTGCATGTTGCTACAGATATTTATCACAATATACCTCCAGGTGTCTTGGGTCTGACAGAACAGCCATTGTTTTTGCTTAACTGTTAATAATAACCCACTGAATGATGAATTGCACACAGTATGAACACTGTAGCCGGTAGCTTTCTGCAAGCAGTATCTAGGGACTCGTGTAGATTCAGGCCATCACACAATGACTTTTTACTGTGTAGCTGAAGAGTCCCTTTGTGTACTATTATTTTACCACATAACTGCCCTGTTTGTGCTATATTTTTCCACTGTTATGAAGAGAAGCAGAATCTGCTCAACGAACAGCATCCAGTGACTGTCACTGACATGTGATTGTTCGCTCCCAGCCTAAAAAAAAGAGAGAGAGAGCGCTCGTCACGTGAAAATCCTATTAGGACTCATATCTCATCAGCCATGAAAGCTTCAAACCCGTGCAAACGAGGGATAAAATTATTTGTTCCTGCGTCCTGTCTCCCTTAATGTCTGCTGACCTGTATTTTAACCTGGATTGTGAACCTATTTTTCCTCTATTTATTTATTAAAATGGATTAAAGCAACTGAATGGATGTACAAAGAGAGTTTTATTTCTAATGCACTCACTTAAAAATTTTGTTCTAAAAAAATATTTTTTTTTTTATCTGACTGAAAGCACTCTGCTGCATGATATTTCACATTCAGTACATTCAGGAGTAATTCTATTGTGTTTCTCCAGTGTATGACTTATCCTACCTTAAATTCTAAAAAAAAAAAAAAAAATTGCGCCATAATTACAATTTAAGAATTACACTTTAGGAAACACCCATACTCCAAAGAAAAAAAATAATTAAATGTATATTTAATTTCCAACTATTTGAAAGATTACAAGAATGTCTGTCTGCTGAATAAACGTAAATAGAGAGATGAACAGAACAAAAACTTCAGCTGCACCTTTAAAAAGAATAGGGTTTAAATTACAATTAGTAACTTTAATTCTTTAAAGACACACACGTCACTATAAACACATTTTTAAGTGACTTTATTATTACAACCAGCAAACAGCCAGCTTTTAAAACCTGACCCTGCAGTCAGATTGTCTTCATCTACACATCCTCCACCGAGCACCCAGTATACACACACGCACACACACACATGTCCACACCCACATCCATATTTTGTGTTAAGTCTGCAAATCTACAGCTGCAGCAGGTTGAAAGGATCTCACCAGACCTGCAACCACCAGGATTGCATGTTACAAGCTGCATCACCAACAATGTCAGTGTGTGGCGACGCCTGGTGGCTATAAAGACTACTAACACTTAAATACAATAAGAGTCGAAATTGAACAAATATACAAAAACCGACTGTCAGTGTCGGTTTTAAAACTGCACTTTAAATATAGGAAGTTAACCCCATCATCAGTGAACATGTATCATCGTGATAACAACATGCACTATTTAACTTTAAGTTAATGCGGTTGGGGCCACAGAACTGCAAAATTGGTGCACAAACAAAAAATATACAAACAAAACCAAAAATTCAAAACAATATCACTGCACAGCTTTGGTCTCTTCCCATAGCATTAATTTCCTATTGACACCTGAAACATAAAATACAAATGCTTTCAAAAATGATTTTTAAGAAAACGCTTAACCTTCATTGAAAATTGCTAAGCAAAAAAAAAAAAAAAAATGGACTTTGGTTTTTTAGTTTGTCTTTTCTGTTCTCAGCGCAGTAAGGAATGATAACTTAATTAAGCTGATAAATTATAAAAATGACTTTAATGTCAAAATTCTGAGGGGAAAAAAAGTGCCTGAATTTGGCCCTTATTTTCTACTGAGCCAAATCCGCTTCCGTAGTTTTTCTGTAGTCCATGAAAACGGTGCAAGAAAATGATGCTAACTTCAGTGTTGTGGCATCCGATACTTGATTCTAGCACGTCAAGTAAACAACGGAGTATATAAAATGTAAGAAATTAAACTCTTATTTATTTCTATTTTAGTATGATATAAAGAGCAGCTAAAAACAACAGCTGTTAGCTTGCCGCCGGGATAAGCTAGCTGTTAGCTAACATAAGCCAACATGGCGCCGGATATTTGACAAATTTGTAACGTCGTGTTTCGACTATGGGAAGCGACCATAAAGCCCACGGACAATACTCTGTAAGTAAACCCTGTCATATATTAGCAGTTTCTTTCGAGAGGCTTCTTGGAAATCTCCATGTTGTTGTACAATGTCTAAACCCTTAAACTTAATAGCTAGGTCTGAAAACAGTTGAATAAAAACTATCAGTTGTTACAACCAAGGTTTTCAATTCAGTAGATGTGAATAGTTATTTAGCAGCAACTTAAATGCAAACTCGGCATTGTTAATTTTCAAAGCTTGGAATTCACCTTTTGAATTCATTTAGTAAAAATCACATAGAAACATTGTAGTATTTGTTTTAATTTCTTTTTTTGTTTTGTTTTCTGTGGTTCAGTTAATCATGAAATAAGTGAATCATCTTAAGATCTGACTGGCAACCTGTGGTAAACCACACTAAAATTAAGTGGTTTAGTGTGTGAGAAGTGGTATGAACAGTGTTTAGGTGGGTCACTCAGGTATTAGTATTAAAATTTCAGATGGTAGGTTTTGTTATTGTTACATTTACGAGAAATGGGATGTTTGTGGTCATAATGTTTTGGAGCATGTTTTGCATTGAGATGCACCAAGTTATTACAGCATAACTAGAGGAATCCCTGGTAACTTTTTTTAATGTTGTTATTAAATACCTGGGTAAGGACGATGTACATCAGATATTGCTAAAAGTAGCTTTAAAGTCAGCTCACTCTTTCTTTTTGGTGATATTGTACTCTTACTCTAAGTCCTGGACACTAACTGCGTATTGTCACCAGGTGGCAGCAATGAGGCAAATATTCTGCCTGTTTTTGGCACAATGAGTAACTTGAAATACTGTGTCTCTTTTTATATTAACTGTATAATCTGTATCCTTAGTAAAGTCTCTCACAAGACTCCTATGCAGTGAATGCAGTCCTGGCAATCCATTTGTTGCATTTTTAAGGATAAAATCACTTTTAGCTGCTTGTGTTAATTGCACTTGCAGTATGCATAAAATGTTACATGTTTAAATAGCAAAAGCACTGTGTGAATTAGTAAAGTCAACAAGAACACTTGGAGCAAAGTCACAGCTGTGGGGCGATACAGGACACTCTTGAGCTCTGTTGTCCTCTTTGGTTTTACCTCCAGAGACATTGAGCACTACTTCAATCTTGAAACAAAATTAGGACTCTTGAATGTTCAGCTTCTGGAAAATATAAGCAAAATACTTCAGAAAACGGAGAAATGAAGCAAGCATGTGATAAAGTCAGTTAAAAGTAGCTAACCTGCTGTCTGAGGGCTTGCATGGATGTGTACTCGATATGCTCCCTCTTTTTCCGGATCCAGTCAGGCTCATCTGGTATCAGGGCAGCCATGATCACCTTTACTAATATCAGGACATGCTGCAAATACACAGAGATGAAATTACACCAGTGGACATCAACAAAGGGATTATTTGGGATCCAGCCTTTGCTCTTACCTCCACCATAACAGCCCCCATCAGAAGGTTGCTGCTGCTCATCCCGGCCTCCTGACTCATCTTCTGCAGACGTGGAGACAGCAGCAACAGCCAACCATTGGAGACCACTGATACAAAACTCAAGACCTCAAAGGCAACCTAGAATGGAAGACTCTGGATATAAGCAGATGTCTACAAATTTGGTTTTTGGATTTTAATACGGTTTTATACTGCAGCTGACCTTCCACACACCCATACTGGCCACAGGAGGACAAAAGGGTTTGCGGAAGAGTTTGCAAATTTTGTAAGCGTCCGATCTGATTTCTGTTAGGTTGTTGAGGAGCAGCAGGACAGCAGTCAAAGGAAACACACAGGAGAAAAGACTCAAATACCCAAACTGCACCAGCAGCTCAATGTATTCTGCAAACAGTCCCTGTGGTTGAAAAAGCAGATTTGTAGGTTGCTTTTAATCAAAACCTTGTTTTAAGATGTTTAAAGTGATTCGGAGCACTCACCGGAAAAGTAGGTAGGGTGCCTTGGTTCCGAAATTTGTCCTCTTCTGGGTCGTCTTTGCTCTCTGTCCTGTGGGGGGCGCTAATGAATCGGTCCACAAGGAAAGGTATGACCACTTCTGTTACCTGGTTCACCAGCTGAGAGATGATCAGCAAAGAAGCTAAACGCTTTAAACAGATAGAAACAGCGTGTGAAAATTTGATTGTACATCTTGTCGTCACTCATGAATTAGCTCATTTGTAATCAACATCCTGCAATTTGCAAAAAGTAAAAAATCTTTTCAGAAAGTTAAATTAATGATCCCATGAAACAAACAAAGAAAAATCTCTAAATTATATATATTTTTGATTTAAATTAAAAGAAAAAAAACGTGGTTCCCATTAGGAAAACAAATGTCCTAAGACAACCGACTCAGAAAAGCATTAGATCTGATACATAAATGTATTTTTCTTATTTAATTGATGGGGAAAGTAAAAGAAAAACAAATGGCAGATTTTGAATTGTGGTGTTTGCACACTGAGTAAAAAAAAAGAGATGAATCTACTTTTGCAAAGAAGCAAAGTAGATTCATGTCCCCCATCCAAACAAAAATTGGAATGCAAGTTTCTGTAATCACTATAGGAAATATTTTCTTGGACACATAACCTCCAGTGCTGGACTGAAGATCTTTGTTACCTTTCGAAGCAGCGGCACATCCTGCTTGAAGAAGGCAATATGGAAGAGCACTGCAAAGTTATTGAAGAAGGTGAACTAAAAGGCAAAAGGAAAGAGTTATATTAGTGTTGACTGGTTGGAGCTAAAAAATGGGTGAATATGCAGAAAGCAAAAGAGAGAGAGAGAACTCACCACTAAGATTTTGCCTGTCATATGGTTGTCGTAGGCAGACTCCTCTCTGTGATTCTCTAAGGAAAGTATTACAGTTTGAGTTTTTAGACAAAATAAATTATAATAGACGATCTCTTAACACATGCCTCCTTACTAAATTGATAAATATTTGCATTAATACATTTCTTATATGTTTTCTTCATGCATCTCACCATATTCCGTCAGAGACTTGGCAACTGTCCTGTAAACGGTGGCAAGCATATTTGTGTAAACAATATGGAGGACTGAGGGCACGTAAAGGAAAGTCTGAGATATCATGGAGTCCCAATCTTTGTGCAGCCACTGCACCCGGGCCTCTGCCCAGTAGAAACACATCATTCCCAGAACCACCAGTCCTGCAGGATGAAATGTAACACGTATATCAGACACCTGAGGCACTTTGACACACACTTTGGTTGTTGTTGGGTAACGTACCTAGGAACAGCCCCACCACCGGGACAGACACCAGCGCCATACGCAGGTCCCTCTTCCATTCGGGGAACAGCGGCTCCACACGACCGGTCACAGGGTTGACCCCGAGGTCGCCGTGGAAACCTGGCCGTGGCTCTGCAAAGCGTTCTGCGAGGTTCAGTGTGCCCCATTGGTACGACAGTGAGGAACTGCGGCGTTTCCACAGCTCTATGACGACTGTGGACCAGAGCATGCTGAACAAGGCCTGAAGCATGTGACCGCTGATGAGAGGGTCTGGTTCATCCTGGCCTTCCTCCTCCTGAGACCCAGAGACTGACTGCAGCATTTCCCTCTGAACCTCTCCTGCAATGGGCAGGAACGCATATATACATTATGTACATGAACATCCTGTGTTTGACTCTGCTAGAGCTAAAACAAGACAATCATCATGATCCTGAAGAAAATGTTTAACTCTGGATATCTTATTACAGGCTAGGCACCAGATGTTCTTGTAATCTTATTAAGTGTCTTGATCAATAATTCTTTGACATCTATCTGTCCATCTATCTATTGATTATACATAGCCAGGACTTAAAAAAAATCTAAATTTGGGTCTGGAGAAGTATGGATTTTTGATTAAAAAAAAAAATTGGAAGATAAAATGTCTCACGATATTATACAATAAGCATAAGTTTGATTGTTTACATTCATCACCTTATTAAATTAAGTCAGGTAGTTAAGGAAACTTTGCTACTTGATGTAGCTAAGGAAATTTAGGTACATCAAATCCATTCACTGAAATCTGTTTCACTAAATGAAGCCATAAGGCCATCAATGTAAGTCGTCAAACCTACTTGAGAAATATGCGATGAACAGGCCCAGGATTGCCGGTGGAAGGAGAGACCAGGTGTAGAAATCAAGGAAGCTGAAGTAGAAGGCCACAGAACTTCCGAAATATTCGTTAACTTTGTCTGGGAAAATGGACAGAAGGCGTGTGTTGCATTGCCGTTACAGTTTTGTCAGCTAATCTTGTCATGTACTCCTTTGGAAGGCAGAAGATTGTTTTAAGTGTAAATTTTTATTGACATACCCAGTGGCTGAGCCAGCTGATTCCCAGAGTACCAAGATTCACTAAGATCCTTTAGCTTGCCCGGGTTGTGGAGAGGAAATGTGTCTACAATGACACGAGCTTGTCCAAGCTTCTGCCCTGCAGTAGTCCAAATGATCTGTGGTCATTTATAGGAAGGTCAGGGGAGGAAAAGTAATATCTGAGAGTGTTGCATGGCATCTGAGGAGACTGAGATAGTGATGAGGTGTTGTAGGAGTGACAGGCTATGTCAAAATGGGGGTGAGAACACATTGTGTAAGCAGTGGTAAACGACTGGTGGAAGTTGAAGTGGACTCTATTGTTTGCTGAGAATATTCTGATCTCTACTGAGAGAAGGAAGCAAGCAGAGGAGAGTCTGGAGAGGAGGAATCAATAAGAAACAAGACCGAATCCATCAGATGGGAGGAATGTTGAAGCTGAACCAAGTAGAGGTATCCAGGCAGGATGAGTTTATGGCATCTGGCAGGCATGGAGTCAATGCCGGTTCTTCCACGACTGAGGCCAAATTGTTAGAGTTCAACTAATATTTCAGGGCAATTACTCAACCAAAACTACGTTTTGATGTTAATCTAGTACTTTTTATAATAAGCTAACAATTCAGCCACTCATTGATGCACAATCTCTAAGTTGAAGTTATCGTCTTATATTACACAATAGTATGATAAATAATAATAATAAAAAAAACAGCGAAAGAGTTTAAGATTTGTCATATCAGGTGTGGGGTCAAGGCTTGTATTTCCAGGACATAGACATAGACTTAAATTCAAGCAAACACTGGTAGATTGTCTTTTGTGTTGGAGGAAATGGGAAATGATTCAGTAGCACGTGAGTGTCTTCTTTCTCTGTGTTGATATGAAACACAATGAGGCTACTCACAGATGTTGTCTCGCTTCTGCAGTGTGCAGCTGTCGGACATGCCGGGTATCTTCAGGTCCTTCTGGGCCCGCAGACCATCCAGCTCGTACTTTATGATGTACTGTCGCTCAGCCAACGTTAGAAACACCTCCATGTTGTCTGTTACACATGTTACGCGATACTTAAAGTTGTGTAACATTACTGACGGCACAAGTAAAGCCTGGTGGCCTGCCAGGCTTATAATGCACTGGAGGAAACCCTGCTATGTATTCTACCCACTTTGTTTCTTATTTCTTTCTATATCTCCTTTTATGTCTTGTTCTTACCTTTATTCCCTTTATCCTTAAGGTATTTACAAACTTCTCTTCTTTGTTCTTCTTTCCAGTTTGTTTCCCAGACTTCACATAAAACCCTTTCTACTGTAGAAATATTTGCTGTAAATTCATGGTGAACTTCAGTTTTTGATGTTTTGAAATGGACATTCAGCAAAGGACATTCTGGAAAGTTGAGTTTGGAAACATCAAACGTATGTAGAACCATCATATGAATACATTGGTTTTCTATGTCTGAAGCAGCGCTATTCTTAATGCTTTTGATGTTTACTGCCAGGTTTATTACCTGAGGTGAGTCACAAAACCTCATTGGGGGTAAGATAAAATAGATATACAAACCCTAGACGCAGTTACTGCTGCCATCTCCAAATGTGGAGTAGTTGTCATAAGGTTGCGGCCTGATGATGTCTGCACATGCACAGAGATAATTGCTTGGCAGCAGCGTTATGGCTGCTGCTTCCTTAAACAATGACTCACTATGTTAAACATTGGATTCCAAGAATTTGTTTAAGTATTTTTCAGGAGGCATAACTCTGCAAATTCTGTTTTAAATGGGTCACAAAGACACAATTTGTCCTAATTACTTAGTCTGTTAAAAATGAAACAACAAAAAAATAACAGTTTTTCAGTTTCAAAGAGAGGTTTGGTACCAAAACAATATAGTTCCCAGAGAACTGTTTGCTGGCCTAACACTTAATGTAGAGGTTTACCGTTAACTTTGCTCAAAGAGTAGCACAACGCAAACGTGCTATTGAGGACCAGATCATTATCTGAATTCAATTCTTACAATTAAATATGTAACAATAAACTGAAAATATAATTATTGTCTTCTGGCAACAATAGAAGACCGATGCAACGAATCAATTAAATGTGACAACTGAAAATATTTGGGGTTCATTTGTGCTGTGCTACACAGTGGTCTCTTGGAGGAAAAAACATTTTTAAAATATTGTTATAAAAGTATGATGCATTTTCTTTCCTTAAAGAACGCTATTATTTATTTGAGTCCTAACCTTAAATATAAGACACTCTATGTGTTCCGTCAGGATACATGTCTGTCTTATCTACCTGAATCTCTGAAGTTGTCTCTGTCGTTGTAAGCGAAGGCCTCCATTTCACCGTTGTGGTAGATCTTGCACAGACCCAGCTCCTCCGTGGCTCGCAGTAACGTACAGCGCGGCGCAGACAACGCGATGATGTTGCCAGTGGCGTCCTCGCCTGGGTGAGCCAATAACCCGGCACCTGAAGCAAGTGTTTCAAAATAAGAACCCGGCGTTAACAAGTTTATTTGTTTGTCTTGTTTGCTAAATCCTGTGAGAAATCTGATGCAGACGTGATCCAGCCTGTTACTGGAACTGGAATTGATTTGCTGCAACACTGAGATGCTCATAAACATTTAATCTGCTGTATGTTTTCTTTGCTCCAGGGAGCCACTGGAAAATGAGACCTTACCTCCATCCTTCTGAGGAGTGCCGATCAGTTTGATGAGCCAGCGTTTCGTCTCGGGGACGACCCCCGGTCCGAGCTTCACCAGAACCAGCGGCTCGACCCGCTCTGAGGCACAGCAGGGGCAGCTGACTTTGGTCCAGCCTGGTGTAAAGGACGAGGCACTCAGTTTGCTCGGCAGCTTCCCGCCCGCAGCCTCCCCACCCAACTGCAGAGCGGGTTCACCTCGACCACCAGGCACACCTTCATCATCAGCTGCCTTACTCATGGTGAGACTGGAAGAAAACCACAACCAAAGTGAACGTTTATACCCGTCATTATTATTCTCCAACAAGACATCTGTGCAGCTACATCTCCACAGTCTGTTTGGTCTTCAAGATTTTCAAAAGTGGAAGCAAATTCAGACATGTTAAACAAATCCATTAGAATTTTTACCAGCATTTCTTTCATCTCGGTGATTATCTTCACAAGAAGTAATAGAAATTTGAAGTAACGCAGATTAAAACTGAACAGTATTTTTACCACTTAGCTTTTTTTTTTGACTGGGGGAGAAATTAAAATGATATTTAATTGTTTTAAGAAGAGAAAAAGCCTCCCTGTTCCATCACTCAACCAATCCAGGTGAAGAAGAGGAAGAAGCTTTAGCAGTTTCTATTTATATCCGCTGATTCCCTAATTTCTTTGAAGGTCGAGGAATTTAAATTATTCATTTGAGTATGCAAGTTAGTAAAACCAATACAACTCCTGCTATACGGTAGCTGACATAACAGAAACACAGTACAGCTTGTTATGTTGATATGTTAGATGAATAAAAGGAAAGACCTAAACAATACAGTTTGTATCGTTTTCTGGTTGAAAAACAACTTTCAACAATTTTACTTCAACAGCAAAATCTCAAGTTGTCATTACTGGGTTATTACCAGTTTGTAACCATGAATAGCTGTATTCAAACCAGTTTTGTCCTTCAAATTGTTTAAAGGTTTTTACCAGCCTCTGATAAAAACACCTGAGAGACATCAATTATAATTTAGGCTGCAGCAATAATATATTTGTATAGTCATATAACAGTCCTAATTTTCATTTGCATCATCTGCTCTTTTATAGCGACATGGGGGATTACATAGATTTGCAGGTGACCCCGAGCCAACTTTACGTTTGCTGGCATTTTAGTCGTGGCTGCAGACATAAGATACGGCTCTGCATTGCATTCTTCAGGAAGCTGCGTGTCTTCAAGTGAAACGCGGGACCCAGATAAAACTCGTGTTATGACGGCGCCGTAACTTTAAGACACACAGAGCGAGTGAAAGTGGTCAAACACTTCCTGCCGTCCCTGAAGTGCTCCTGAACAGACTCTGTTGACACTCAGGAAGGCGTTTAGGGGTGAGGAAGAGGATGAGTCAGGAAATACTACACCTAGTAGGGCGCCAATGATGATGATGATGGGGTGGTTCTGCTCTCCAGTCCTTCGTCAGGCCCTCCGTAAACTCCTGTCTGAATGCACATATACAGAAAGCGGCATGAAGACAGCAGAAACCAGAGAGAAGTTCGTCTGCAGGCTCTTACCCAGCTCCAGACAGTGCTTCCTCCCAGCTTTCTGTCAGTGTGCTGTTGATGTGTGCGGGTTTGTTGGACAGGAATGCGGAGGAACTTCTGTGGCTCTGCAGGGTGTGGACTGTTGTTTGGTTTTGTTTCAGACTCCTCCCTCCTGCCAGCTACCGGTTTTACAGTTGCAGTAGTAGCTCTGGGTCCTACTGCCCCACAGCTGGCACTCGCTGAAATAACATCTGCAATGAGTAGATTTTTTTTTTATATTAAAAACAAAGAAAAAAAAATAACTTCCTGTTGTCCTCGGGTCACGCGGACCCGCGAGAGACACCGACAGAGAGTAACGGAGAGAGAGCCGAGGTAACAGGAGGGTTTAAGATGTTTATGAAATGACGCATCGTCAGTTCACAACCTCTGGTGGCAGGCAGCACCTGTTTTATAACATTTTAAGAGAAAATCTAAAAAAGTTGTAATTTTTTCTGTAGCATTATATGTTGTGCGTTTCGGGCAGGTGTGTCAAACTCATTTTCGTTTTGGGCCAAATCAAGATCATGAAGGCTCTTAAAGGGCCGGTTGTGGGAGAATGTGTTGATAAAACCTGTTCACAAACTGTTAATATGTAAATAAATTCTTAAAATTACATAATATTATTGAAGATCTTTTCAGTCCCTTCAGGAACTAATAATAAATGTGACTGTTTATTTACTCGCTGTATAAATCATGAACTATAATCAAACATCAACTAAATTCTCAAGAAACTGGAGGGATTGATTGATATAAATTGGCAGTAAACAGATAAAAACTGCATTGATATGATTGATAATATAATATTTAATCACACTTAGTGTTTAGTCTACACTGTAGAGGGCCACATAAAAAGCTACAGCGGGCCAGATTTGGCCCCCGGGCCTTGAGTTTGACACATGTGGTTCAGGGGGTTCGTCCAGTTCAGTCTAACCAGGAGAAGGTTGATGGACCCGTCTTCCATCCCATGACAACATCAGATGTACCAGGAGCACCGTGCTGACTCCTAGCAACGCTCTAATGGTTCCTGAGACTTTGGAGCAACACACCAAGTTAAGTGAACCTCTGATGTCAGAGATGAATGTGAACGTCTAAAGCAATGAAAATACCAGCTTTAACTAAAGAGAATGATGATGATGTTAATAATAAATCCTTGCAGTAATTTTAAATATTAAAGAAAGTAATAGATAAAATGGTGAACATTAATAAACACGTAATTGTAAAACATACATGGGCACCTGAATGCTAGAAGTGAGCTTTTGTTTTTGCTCCCTAATTTTTTGACCCAAAGAAATTTGATGACTTCCTGCAGGCTAACAAATTGGCATTCTCTTAATTCTCATTGTATATTTTTTATTAAAAATATTAACAAAAATAAGTAGACATTTTGATCACCCCCCTCATTTATGTCACAGGTTGTTTGATCCAGCCTGTCATTTGAATATGTCAATGCTTTTGACTTCTTGACCAAATCCTGTCTGATAGGTGATCCATTCTTGTCTTAGCTTTGTTTGGAGGTGATCAATCTTTTCCAGTAATGACCACAAGTTCTCATTTCAGTTAAAGACTGAATTTTTCTGACCACACGGCCAGGACTTCTGTGTTCTTACATTTGGACCAGTTTCCTGCAGGTTATCTTTGTACTTCCATTGAGTTGACTTCGTTGCTGTAAAGCTCTGAGCCTCAGCTGTGCTCTCACACCCACTTGCTGCTGAGGCTGAGCAAGCTCTGCGCTGGTGGGAATGCAGTTCATTGGCCTCCTGCTGATAAACTTAATCACGGTTCTTGCTGGACACTCCTGGATAGCCTAGCGATTAATTCACTGCAGCTGAATCTCACTTTGAAGTTGTCATTTTGATGCAAAGAGATGACAGCTGCACGCTTTTCCTCAGGTCAGGCGAGTTTGATCAAGAACAGGTAAACCGTGATGATTGCACCAGCTTATGGTATCTTCGTGTGGGCAGGTGTCATGTCCTACTGCAAAATAAAACCTGCATCTCTATACACAGCCTGTCAGCAGAGGGAAGCATGAAGTGGTCTAAACATTCCTGGTAAACCGCTCTGTTGGATTTCACATTTTGATGTACCGACTCCAGCCTCAGCCCACTCCTTGTAAAGTTCTCCAAAATTCATAAACAGACATTTTCCAACCAGGCTTTTTCCTTCCTCTCAACTTTCTATGAAAATGCTTGGACACAGAACTCTGAACAACCAGCTTCTCGGACAACTGCCCAGTCAGCAGTCTTCCCGATATTTGTGTCCTGCTGGTCCAGTCTGGGAGTCCAGTCACAGCTGGACACTTTTCCAGGTGTTAATTAGCAGTCTAGGGTGTGACACCAAGAGTTTCCATTTTTCAAATATTGGAGCTGCACCGGTTTATGAGATGATCTGTTCTTTAAATGAATCACAGGAAAGACCAGTGTCAGAAATATACAGATGTTTATTTACAAATATGTCTACCTTTGCATAGAAATTTAAAACTCAAAGTAAACAGATTATTGGAAATTTATGCTGCATTTCTTTTAGCACAAAAAAGACAAGTGAAAATCAGAAGGTTTAGTTTTTCACATAAATAAGATTAGCATGTCTTTAAAATTAATAAACATCAAAAATACATATTTGTATATTTTGGTTCAGTGGAATAAAAAGACCCAACTGTTCAGAGATTAAATAAACTCTTCAGTGAAATCTTGACATTTTTTACCATCTATAAAGAAGAAAGGCAAAATGACAGTTTTGGTGACGGATCAGTTACATCTCATGCCCGTTTGCCCTCAATGAGACTTATTGCTTCACATTTTTATTGAGAAAACAAATGCAACTGTGATAACTTTGGCTTATCTAAAATAGACGCTCTTTTTATACAATCAAGCTTGTGAAGGCTGAAACTTTGCACAAGACAGTTTTGTGAGACTTTTGCATGTGCTATGCTTGTAAATTGAGTTATGTTTGTTCTGCTCTTAAGTCGTCTGTTCTCCTTTCTCTGCTGTGCTGAGGGAGTCGGCTGAAGATCGGCCAGCCGCCAGGACGTCCTGCTGTCGAGTCAGACCGTTCAATCGTCACCCTCTGCAGGGATCCGAGGGGGTCTAATAAACAAGGAGCTTCACACTGATGTGGAACCAAAGATGCAAAAACCTGGGCACAAAACTGTAAGGCTGAAAAATTCAATTTGAATTCATCACTGTGATATTGAGGTCTTCAAAGCAACCAGACAGATTCTGGTCCCAAACAAATCTTTAAACCTAAAAGTGCAATACAGGATGACTCCTGTTAACAATATTTAACTAACCTAAAATGTATTTTAGTTATTCTGAAAACTTTAGACATTTATTTCTATGCCTAATTTGCTTTGATGGTCAATTCCAGAAATGTTTCTCGTTATGATGAGAAGTCATTGGTAAACAGTTCTACCAGTTGCCACTAGATGGCAGTAGCTGCAACTGTGCAGAATTTTTTGGCTAAAAACAAAACTGTCATTACAGTGCTTGGTCTTCAATGGCCACCTTGCTTAAATATGGGAAACCTTTATTTTTCATTTTTTCAACAAACAGTGTAAAACCCCTTTAACCTTTGACCTCAAGATCCCCACAGCAGGACATCCATCAACCTGGCTTCATTCCTTCAGCTCCATCCCTATGACACCTAAAAACACTCGTTAAATCCACTCACACAGAATCCATCCGTCGATGCACAGACATCAAACTCTTACAATGAAAGCATCTCCTCTTTTGTACAAAACATCTTAAAAATATATACTATATTTTTTATTTTTTTTACATTTTTGTGAAATCAAACGGGGAGAAAAACAATGGAATTGTGCTCATTTCAAAGATCTGGAACAGCAGCTCACACTTGTAAACTGCAGTAAGACCTCAAGCCTGCTGATTCATAAATTAAAGCCAGACTGGAGTTGATCAGGGCGTATGAAAAATATTGCCTGTTCACAGGTTTGGTCTTGTTGCAGGGAGAGACGAACCTTCAAACTGGGCAGATACTGAATTAAGCCAAGTTGGTTTAACTGGTAAGATGAATCATTGATGCTCAAAGACTTTCTCCAACAATACCCGTTGCCACGTCCACCCACCATCAAACACTTTCTTTTCCCGCTGCGCTTTAACTTGTGCGATTGTTTCTTAAAAATTATTTCCACGTAATCCTGGAAGACTATTAAAGCTTTACCCCCCTTGCTCCTGACTGGCAATCTGTTTAACGTTTGCTTGATTAATATTGGCACAAAAGTGCAAAAACAATCACTGTGAGAATGGAGATCAGACTGGTTCTCACACATTCGTATGGCTGATCTGTAGAAAACTATGCGTTACAGTGAGTAGGGATGCATCGGCTGCCCCAGCATTATGGCGGCTGAAGGGTTTGGGGGGGGTTACAACAGGTGGACGGGTCACTAATTAGGGAGGTTAATAAGTCCAGAGGCCCTTGAGGAGAGCCATTCGTACGTTAGAATTTCTCGTCAGGAATGGCTGTGTTGAAGGGATGATCCCAGAAGGTGGTGGTGATTCCAAAACCTGCAAAGAGAAGCGTCACAAGAGAGAGATCAGAAAACACAGTGTTCAAAGAATTTAAATGTTTATAGAGTGAAGCAGTTGGAAGCAGTTTCTATCAAAAACGAAAGCAACATACTAATTATTTAAACGGGCCATCAGCTTGACTCCTAGTCAAGGGGTTCTCAAATCCAGACCTGCAACTTTGAAATGTCTCTGCTTCAACACACCCGAGTCAAATAATAAGATCATCAGTTTATTAGTTACCCACATTGAGGTGATTCAGACATTTGATTCAGGTGTGTTGGAGCAAACAACACCGGCCCTCATGACCCCTGCGCTCATGACCCCTGCCCTTTCCCTTTATAACTGCCAAAAGGTCTGTCTTTTGTCTGCATTGAACACAACATGGTGATATTCTGCCTCATTCTTAATTTTATTGGAAAGAGGAAGTAAAGTCAACACCAGATTGTACATTAAGGCGTGGGGAGGCATCCCCACCATAAAAGGCTACTAGAACATTAGTTACCTTTTTTACTGATATATTATGGCAGAAATGAGTCAGGAAAATCAGGTTTGACTGGTTTTAGTCTGAAGTTAGGATGAGAAAGCTTTACAATAACCTGTGCAGATTAGATCTAAGTCCAAACCGATTACAGGTGAAGTAGTTTCTTCTGTTTCAATTTGTCTGACACTTGAACCGATTTGCTCACCTGATCTCTGGTGCTCAAAGTGATGTTTGACATGGTAGGCTTTCAGACTGTACAGATACGAGCCTCTCTTTGGCGAGCCATAGTGAAGATAGTAGTGGATCATGTCATACACGACGTAGCCGCACAGCCCGCCGACGAACACCGACGCACCGAGGGTCTCCGGCAGCGTCTTACAGAGCGACATGTAGAACAATCCCACCACTATGGAGGCCAACCCAGGAGGAAAGACCAGCCGAGAACCATCGTAGGGAGACTGGAGAGAAACAACACAACCAGAAAAATCTGTGAATTTGCATTCAGCTTCCTTTACTCAGACACCCTGAAGGAAATCCAGAGCAACAATTTGCTTTTTGTGGTGACCTAACTACTAAAAGCTTTTATACCTTATGGTGCTGCCCGTGCAGAAGGAAGTGTAGCGTTATTAGGTAGTAGTTATGAGCCGGAGGTTTCATGTGGAAGACGAAGCGGTGGATGCAGTACTCAATGAAGGTCCACAAGAACCAGCCCGTCATGAAAAGGACCGGAAACGCATGCTTTGAGATCGGTATGGAGAAATCTGCAAATCCAAACGTGAAGAGAAATTTACATATTGCTTGTGCAGCATAAGCAGCATCATACAGTACTGTGTCCTACCTGAGGTGAGCTCTATCCTCGTGTTGCCCTGAGCCAGAGTGGTGTAGCAGTGCCAACCAAAGTAGAAGACAATAGGAAGCCAGACTATTGGGACCCAGTACCTGGATCAACAAACCAGAAAGAGTCATAAAAGGTCATATATGGACTGTACGTACAGTATTCGTTTTTTCATCTCATTTATTTATATAAACTATTTTGAGAGATTCTAAACCCTCACCCTACATACATTTTATCCCGAAGTAAGATTTATATACTTCTAATCATGCCTGTAACATTACAATTGCAGGTACATATGCAGCACTCAGCATTACTTTCATTCTGCAGAGACCAACAGAGAAAGCTTTGCTGGTTGGCTTAAAGACTGTCAGGAAGTTAGAGGAAAAATTTCAGCGAGCAGTTAGTCTGAGTTGTGATAAAATAACCTCCCAACACATTGAGCCCTGGGATTCCTCAAGCCTGTGTGTTCAGCCCATTTCTGTTCATACTGCTGAACGCACATCTGTGCCTTCACAAGGGAAAACCTCGTTGGACTTGCAGATGAGGCCGTAGTCAGAGGACTCATTCTGGAGCCTTAGATAAAAATTAAACCCAAAGATCATGGGTCGTGTCACTAGTTAGTGAATATGCAGTGCTCAATGAATATGTACTAGTCAGTGAATTTCAAATTTCTTTTTAAAAAAAGTACAAGATTTTTAAGGAATATTAGGGAAGGCAAAATGTAAAACAAATGGTTTTAATGTCATGTTATTTTCATGCTTAATGTTTAGACTTGTAGACTTTTAACTTGAATGTTGTTAAATTACAAATATTGAGTTTAGAGACCCTTCTTGTTATAAATTCAAAACTGATATGAAAATTCTGTGCAAAACAAATAGGATGTATTTGTAGGTCTGCTGCAGCAAAAGGCGTCTTTCAAACTGAAGCTTCAGATGAATATGCCATTTTTAGCATAATAAGTAACATTTATTACCAGGAAGTTTTGGTCGCAGCTTCCATGAATGGGTTTCCAAACAGTCGGATGGGTCTGTCGACTGGCTGGTGAACCCATGCATCGTATTTCTCTCTCAGGTTGCCGACCTGCCAGGCCAGAGGTTTCCGCCAGTCCACCAGGTCCTGCACAGACGCACAACCAAGTTTTACCCAAGAGCTACATATTCCCTCCAGCGGGTGGCAGCAGCAGAGAGTTTAAACGTTCAAACAGTGATTGGCTAAAACCAGGAAGCAGTCTCATGGTGAGTGTATTTGTCTGCGTGCGATACTGCAGGTTTACTTCAACCCAATAACAACTGTAATAATTAAAGACTTTCAATGAGTCCAAAGGCTGACAATTTTATTTTATGGCTCCTTGTGCTGTCAGCCTTGTTTGGGCCAAACTGCTGTGTTGTTGAGTACCACACTGATCTGATAGTCAGTGTTGTAGCATTGAGAGAAATGCTTCAGCTTGGAGAGGTGAGATGGAAAGTTGGTCGGAAGCTAAACGCGTTAGAATTTATCTGCAAAACATAAAAATAATGTTAATTGTGGTTTAAAAGCTATTGATCAAACCTCAGATGATGATGCATTTGTCATAAACCCTGTCAAAACTTCCTGGTAATAAATGTTATAAACCCTGATATATACACAGAGAAGTACAAACATAACACCACAACTATGAGAAGCCCTGATCATTTCCATATCCACCTCAACACTGAGCTTCATGTAAATAGATGCCCAAACACACACACGGCTTTCCTCTCTGGCACATCTCTTTCTCTGAATATCCAGGGACGGATATTCAGAATATCCAGGGACGGATATTCAGAATATCCAGGGACGGATATTCAGAATATCCAGGGACGGATATTCAGAATATCCAGGGACGGATATTCAGAATATCCAGGGACGGATATTCAGAATATCCAGAGCAGCCAGCTGACTGCTCTGATCAGTTATTCAAACAGGAAATTAAATTGAACAAGCCGATAGAGTGAGTTCTGTGAACCAGCTGCTTGGCGTTACTGGTCAACAGAAAATACTTTATGCGCTATCAAGCATCGACATCACGTTGAACAAGGAAAGAAAAAAAGAAGTGAAAATGTTTGTCATGTGGTAAAGAAAAGCACATGTCTATTGCAACTTCCTGAAAGTAATTATGTTATCTATTGTGCAGGAATCGGGGTGAGAACCAGAAAAAGTCTTAAAAAGAAGCTATTTTTTTTTTTTTTATTCCTTTCTTAAAGGAATCAAAATATATAGGAAATGTCCAAATTATAGTTATTTCAGGCTGCTGATTTTTTAAAAGTTTTTCCAAATGCCCCCCAAAAACTTGAGAAATGGCACTACGTCATGCTCTCTAGTCCAAAGCCGTCTTCAGGTGTTTAAGTTGTTTATGTTTTAATGATTCATGGGATGCGGAGTTTTATTGTTCATTCCTGAACTGACAGAGTCCACAGTTACAAAAGATTTATTTCTAGCAGTAAAAAGAGGCTCAACATGTCGACAAGAAGTTCAAGTGGCTAAATAGTTTTATACTTGAGGATAGTTGCATGAAAAATATTTTTGTTACCATTGCTTAAAGAATCCTTCTGATCCTACAAATCCAGCTAATCCTGCTCACACGTCGTCATTCACTTTGAGTCTCATTGGTTCACTGGGATTCACCATCTTGCTTGCAATATAAACACTGTTCACCTTGGAATCATTTTATCTGGGCAACTGGGTGGCAAAATACATTCATATTGTTCAAACTTCACATTATGTTCATGTCTATAATGTTAATGGTACACTTAATTTAATGAATGCCCACTGCACAATTAAATAATTGAAAACTATCTAATTTATGAAAGGTGAGGTTTGTTTGCATAAGGAGGGCAGGTGATCTAACATGAATCGTTATGCGTTTGTCATGCCAGAAGCGAGGCCATGTGTAAAAACATACCTCACATTCTTGAGACGCAGCGAGGACAAATATCATGACACACACTTCTGGCATGGAACCCAATGGGGAGATTTTAGATAAATGAGAAACCAGCTGCAGCGGCCGCCAAACTGTTTCGCCACATCTGCAGTTCGGTGGCTGCACACCTGGTGAATTTAACCCAGGGTTGACGAAATCAAACCACTGTGAATTGAAGGGTGCGTGTTACTGGGAGAACGTAAACGCTGAGATGCTCAGCTGTTTGGCAATTTTCTGCAAAGCATAAAAAAATGTTTTAATTTTTTTAATGTTTTGCAGCATAAAAAAAAATTATGGTTGTTGCTCTTTCCCTCAGAGAAGCAACCGAGAACTCTGTTTGGGGCAAATGCTTTGGGAAGTAAGCCACACCTCTGATGCATCTCGTAAAACATCAGAGTCTAGAATGTTGCTTCTTATTTAATACAAACGCTGCCTGGAAACGAAACAAGCCAGCCAGACAGGTTGAATCTGTCCTGGACACTTGGAGGCATGTAGTTACATGGGTTTGCAGCAGCTGGTGGAAAAACACAGTTTAAATGAATGAACCAATCTCACCTGTGCAGCGAACAATGTTAGCATTTGCATGAAAATGGATTAAGGGCCCGTTTTCTGGCATGTCATTGGGCGGGAGCTCGTGTTTCTCACATGTTTGCACAAGCCTCCATTTGACAGTGTGGGAAATTCAAAGTCTACAAACACGCCAGAGCTGTTTGAGAGCAGCCCGGTTCAAAAACCCAACGGCTGTTGACCCCAAACGGGGTCTTCTGTTATTTTACCTGCAGCTTAAATGCTCAATTCAGCCAATTTAGTGGACAAGACTAATGTAGAAACTTGACTGTGGAAAGCTTAAGCCACTTGTGGTTTCTTCCAAGCAGCTAAAGTTTCTTTGTAACATTTTAAAGACAGTTTTATGGACTTTAACAGGGTTTGCAAAAATTGTGGATTTCAGCTGGTTTTTACAGTTTGGTATTTTATTAGATCTCAAAGGAAAAAAAAAAAAGCATACTTGTTTTATACCTCACTTCCTTCTTTGTGTCCTTTAAATAAAAGTCAGTGTTTTATATTTTAGATCATAAAATAAATTGTAAACTCTGGAAACTGATATTTTTGAGACTCTAGACACACATCGCTGGTCTATACGTTTAGCATCGGCTTCATCTGAACGAAGAAACCCCTGATTGCTATAGTCTGCATCCGTTGAAAAATTTTATCTCAGACCTTTATTTATATTTCAAAGTTACTGTGAAGAAAAAGCTGCCAAATGCAACACAAATCTCAACTAAAACAACACCTGGATGTTTTGTATGAAAGTCTTTAGTGTTTCTATACGTTTTATCTTTCGAAACAGTAAGAGACCTTTTTGGGTTTTTTTTTTGTTTGTTTCTTTACTCAAAATCCATCCAGCCATTGGGAATCCTAACACTTTGGGTTTTGGATGTCACCCGCTTGCCGTTTCTCTCCCCTTCAACTTTAGCAGCACAGATATAAAGAAATGAGGGGCGAATTGAGACTGAACAGTGTTGAATAAAATGCTGAAAACACACCTTGTCTAGATCCACGGAGCTGCAGAGCTTGTAAGGGGAATTCTCATCCTCATCTTCCAGCTTGCTCAATTTTTCTGCAGACTTTTCTTCTGCCTGTTCACTAGCTTTTTTTCTCACTCTCAGAGTCTGGAAGGAAAACAGGAAATGGAAGGAAACACATTTAACAGGCGATCAGAAATATAAGAAGTCAGACAGGTGAATGGGCAGCTTTTAAACGAGAGTATTAAAAAAAATTAAATGGGGCATTTTTGTGGAAACAAAATGGCTGCACAAGTAGTAAGGAAACAGAATAACTGAAAATGACTCCTAATGATTGGGTCAGGATGAACGATGTTTGCAATGAGCCGGTCTATTTGCTTATTCCTCTCTGACCTTTGCTCCTCTCTCCTAAATGTAAAAGTAATTTGTTATCGCTGCTGCTTATGACCTGCAACAATTTACAACCGGTGACCATTGAGCCGCTACGACAGCTGTTCCGGTTGCCATGATTTTCAAACAGCACGACCCTTAAACATTTTCTCATTTATGTTTAGAAACCCGAGGCATTTGCCGGCTTTTAGAGTGCGAGTTTGTGATCTTAAAGCTGAGGCGGTAAATTCCCCCTGCAGGTTTTAAACCGTTCTGTCCCACTGCACATCAGATTTAATCAGATGGGTCATTAATACGCAATGTCAGAAATGAAGACGTGCAAAGAATCAACCTTTAGTAGCCAGGTGAGTTGGAAGAGACAGGAAACAATCTTTTCAGTTTCCAGAGCAGAAATGATATTCTTCTCTCTTCCAAGAATTGACATATAGTCTCCTCCCAGTGGGATGAACCTTTAAAACCTAAGTAGTAAGACATCCAGGAAGCTTCCTGAGCAGATTCTCAAACAACCTCAGCTGATCCTTTTAATGCAGAAGAGCAGCAGCTCTAATCTACGCTCTTCGCCTCATCTTTAAAGATGAGCCCTGCTCGCCTCTGCAGAAAATTCTCCATCATGACTTCTATCTCATGACCATAAGTTAGGACTGGAATGTCAATGGACCAGTAGGTTGAGAGTTTTTACATAGTCACCGCAACATACCGCAGCAACTCGCCCGTCCATCTCTGGCTCTATCCTACAATCACTCGATAAGAAATCAGACCTGGAGGGTCAGTCCACCGTTCTCCCAGTCGAGCACTGCGGTGTCAGACTTAGACCTGATGCAAACGTCTCATTCAGGTTCCTCTGAAATACTTAGTGTTTCATCCTGGCACTCGCACGCATAGAAACATTTTTACCCCATAAAATGACATTTGTGGATTTAATAGTGATATTTTATGCCAAAATGAATGAAACAAAATATTAGGACAAACACAACAGAGATGTGATGACGTTGACGCCATTTTAACTGTTCCATCAGTAACAATCTTCTTAAATCACATTGTTGATCACGAGCCTAATCTCTTGTCAAAAAATGATAACATCTCCACTAACGTAACCTGATGGTTTTACTCTGTTTACTCGGGGGGAGGAGGGAAAAAAAGAAAAATTATATGAATTAATGCTGAAACAATTAGAAAAAACAGATTTAAACAAGTGTAAATGTTAGATTACAGGTGTAGTGAATACTAGAGTGTTTCTCCACAGTGTGAGTCAACATTGTGTACTTTTCCAAGCTTTAGATCTGTTGTTTTTCCAGCCAAACTTCACTTTGTTTGTCTAATAGACATTTATACAACATTCAGTTCCACAACTGGTAGCAGCCATGCAGCAAGAACATCGTGGTTTGTGTGGGTTCTCCCCAAAAACACAGATGTTTGGTTAATCACTTACTTTGAATAGCTCCAAGGAATTGCATGTGCAACTCTGTGTGAATTAATGGGGTATAGCAAATGGATGGTGGTTAGGAAGAAACCTTAAAAAAAATAATAATAATAAAACAATGGATGGATGCACCTTGGGTGAGAGAAGAGAGTCTGGGAATATAAATATTTTTGATATTCTCCATTTTCCTTTACCAAACCATGTTTAAAGAGGAGACTGTGTTGGAACCCTACAAGTTCTGTAGTACTAAAAGACGAACTCGCTGGAACATCTGATGAACTTTACGAGATGCTGCTGCACATCCTTCAGGTCTAGTTTGGTTAAATATTCATCACCAGGCTGCTGAGAGACACATGCTCAGGGTTGACTCTAGTTTATTACAGTCTTTATTTGTGCAATTTAACACCTACTGTTGCAACTTCATACATTCTCATCAGCTTGTTGTGGCGGAAACAAATAAAAGGCACGCATTTGTTTACGAAAGTCTCCGGTGAATTTGAATTGTTTGTTTTCAGCCACGGTTCTGCTTGAAATAGTTCAAATTCATCAAGAATATAACATTTATGCAAAACAAATCAATGCAGTCGGGTTACATTTGCTCCCGATTCATCCTGACCTCATGCAAACCCAAACCGCATGCATCACAAAGATGAGACAAAAACATCAACACTGATAATACAGACCATCTCTGATATGGAATAACGTCCATGTCACATTCGCCTCAACCTAAAACATTAATAGGATGACATTTCTGGTGCAAACAACCGTTCTGGTCATGAAATAGTTAAGTTCCTGTTGTGTTTTATCATGCATCTTTATGAACTTAAAGGAAGGGCAAAGTTTCTAAACAAGCTTGGTGGAAAATACGAGTCCAGAGTTCAGTCGGTATGAGATTTTTGTTGTAGAAGAAAATTAGAACAATGATAATTTAGATGAAGATTTTCAGGAATAGGTACAAACATTTGTTGGTCTTTTGCTCTTCACACATCCTCCATTTAAGAAAGAAAAAAAAAAAAAAAAAAAAAAAGCAGAGGCACAGTTTTCTATTGGCGAGTGCAATAAACACCACACCCTTTGTAACCGCTGCAAAAACCGAGGTGTTGTTTAATAAGCTGCGACTCTTCCCACTTTACACATACAAAAGCTCACAAACGTGACCTGAGCAGTGTGCCATCAGACTCTGAAGCTTAGGTGATCTCAGAATTAGAAATGTAAATGTCCCATCTGGGTTTCCTTCAAAAGGCGAGGAGGGTTTATTTTTTTACAATAGTTGAAACAAGTGAGTTGATTTTAATTCTGTTAAGACACAGCTTTGAAACCCCAGCAGGGAGAGCTTAAAGCAGATCATCCAGGTTAGAGGAATCCGACTAGAAATAAGGGTTTTAGAAGCCAGAGATTTAAGAGGAGCATCAAATTCAATGGAAACCAGTCGAGATGGAACGTGAGCCAAGCTGGACTATTACACTAAAATAGAAGGATTTATTGCTGGGTGGTTCTGCTTCAGTGATGAAGCTGATCCATGACATTTTGTTGTTACAAAATATCAGATTGTGGTCGGGTTACATTTGCTCCCGATTCATCCTGACCTCATGCACACGCTGATGATGCTCGGCTGATTTTATACTCTCGTTATTTATTAAGCAAAGATAAAGCCAAAATGGTGTTGGAATCAAAATGGCGTTGTGGATGTTATAAAAGAAATACAGGAGAGATGCTCTGGGTTCATTTTATGACCATCACTTGAGCAAGTCATAACTTGGGGTCAAGCTGAACGCCACAACTTCTGCTGCTTGACCCAATGATGATATGAGTGATTCTAGAAATAAAGGAACTAGTCTTTCAGGTTATATCTTATAACCATGTTGAACATGTAGTTTGTGCCATGTCATCATGTCCACTGATCCTTTTGAGCAGGTTATGCAAAATACCAGACAATACTATGAGAAATGCCAACAAATGTAAGATTTTGAAGTATTTTTTCTATGTAAATCTATACAGAACATGCAGTACATACGTGTACCATCATGTGGGTGTAAAATGAGTCATACACACTTTGTTTGGTTTTAGTTTACCTATAGGGTTCATTTTATGAACCCTATAGGTTCATAAAATGGACATTCGTGGACAATCTGGAATTGCGGAGACAGTTTTAGCTCTTCGAATGAATTTGAGGGAACAGAAATTAATTTTAGTCAATTGTTGGATTGTAACTTCAATTAATAATAAAACAAATAGTTGAAGCATAATCGATCATGACTGTTTGGTTGCGCAGAATGATTCAGCAAGACTTGACTAAAGCGGGAAGGGGAGTTTTGGGGGTTTTTAAGCAAAGGAACAAAGCAAGACAACAAAACTATGATGAGAACAGAGTCATGTGGAGCTGAGTCAGAGACCGAAAACATTAAAGAAAAGAGTCACACTTGAGGCAACATTTTACTGGAATTACACCAATTATGACGCAACTAAAATCAGGAGGGAAACCTTCCATAGATATCCCAAGGAAGGAATTACAAATTTAAAACATTTAACTCACCCAAAAGATGCATGCATTAAAAAGTGCAGTGAGCCCTTTCTATTTGGCTATAGCACTTTTCACCAATAGGGTTTAAGATCAGTGGTTAACAAAGACAGAGTGAGGACCATGATAGGGATCCATCACAGCAGTGATTATTACCCAGAACAGTTAACTTTATTCGGTAAACGAGGGTAAGAACTAGGGCCGTTGTAAAAGAATTTTAGTAATCGCATATGCTAAATAATATTTTTACGATTATCCAAGGAATTGAAATCTCTCTCTCTCTCATTCTTACCGATCACTTCAAAACCGTGAAGACGTGATTCCAATGCCAGAAAAGCTCTGGCAGTCCAACCATCGCACCGCGAAGTTCAAAAATCCTTATTTGTCCCCCAAACCCTGGAAAAAAAGCCTCGCAATTCAACATCATGCTGCTAGCACTTCACAACAACTCGTAGGCGGATGTTCTATTATGTAGACGCTACATAATAAAACATAACATGACACACACAACACGAAGCTTCCTTTTTCTCGAGGAAGTTTAATAATCAAAGTACTTGAATCATTCGAGGAATCGAATCAGCCTTAGTAAGAACTAAAATAGGCTAATCAGCCAAACATAGCTCATCACCAGTGTCAGGCTAACCTCATTAGTCACCCGTGAATAAGAAGTTTAGCATTGCATATCAACCCAGCCTTTACATTGTGGTACTAACTACATAATGCAACCAAGTCAATACTGTCTACTGGAGCACAACCTTAAATGGCAGCAGAATTTGCTTGAAGGAAACTTCGGTGTTTGGTCTGATTTGTTCCTCCCTTAAAGATTTATTTAAAAAAAAAAAAAAAAAAAAAGTTCTCAATCATTAAAACATGCAGTAGGTCTGGACAATATTAGAAAATCTTGTGATGGTCATGTATATTTGTTTATATTGCAATGAAAGAAACATGATTATTATGAGTAATTTACTGAGACATATCTTCTAGACAAATCAGCCAGCATAGACAATACCTGCAACAGAGTCCAACTGATTTTGCATTTTATGCCACGTGATGGTTTTCTATTTCAGTGAATGGGGAAAGAGTTAGAAGTGATAATGCATCCATATCTGCTCATTAAGCAAACTGGTCCACTAGGTGTTTTTTTATTTTATTTTTTTCCTCCTTTCCACACTTGCCCTGGACAGGATATTAACCTCCAGGAAGTGATTCAGGAAAGTCTTGGCAAGCCTTTTTAGTTTTAGTTATATGACTTCACTTTTGAACAACAAAGAAGTGTGCTGTTGGGTTGCGGTAATTGGAGAGTAAAAAGAGTATAAACGATACAATTTCTATCACTTTTATGCAATAAATACATACATCAGGTGTGAAAACGCTTTGTGCCTTCAAGGTTCTATTTGTTGACGCAAGTCCTGTACATGAGTGGCAGCACAAATAATTTCTCTCATTTGACATTAGCTGTTAACCAGAACTCAGTGTGATCAGAGAAATCTGTTTAATTTCCTAGCTGAGTCTGACCTGAGCATCTAGCGAAAATACTTATTCACACTGCATTGCTATTTGTGAGGAATCAAATGTTGAACTGTTTCACTCAATGAGCAAATGGCGACGCCCAAAAAACAAGGTCAGTATTTTCACATTTTGAGAGAGACGTTGTCATAGTAACAAGCTTGACTCCCTTAGAATAAACGTGGATCTTCGGTCAGTGAGATTAAATAAAGTTTGTGGTTGTAAAGAAAGTCCAGCTGTAATCATGCTAGACAGACTGAAATTCAGTTATTTACATTCCACTCCATTTCTAGTTGTAACACAGTAAAATCAAATTTAGTTTTTAATTTTGTGGATTTGTAAGAATGTTCGATCTCAGGAAGCCAAGCCACTTTTACTGAGTCACTGGCACACAGGCTTTACTTCATACTTGGTTTTCCAGTGGCTTGTTTTGCCTTTAGCAACATCTCATAATGACTCAACTTAATTTTGCATCATTATATGTTCCCATCGTTTTATCTCAATCCGTTTCTTTGTAAATCCATGAAACGAGTTGTGACAAAACTGAGGTTTCTACTAAATTTGAACACATGAACCATTTAGAAACTTTACTGGAGAAAGCTAGAGCTATTGACAACAAAGACCAGAGTCAACAGTTCATTGGAGGATTCCAAGTTCAGGGAATCCAGGAGAAATTTTCATAAAGGAGTCAAGCTAAAAGCTAGTCAGTTCAGGCGCCACTGAGGAGAGTGTCCACCATCGTAAGTTCAACTGTTTCCTCTTAAAGTTATGCAAGCTAGGACAACTTGCATTCTTCTGGGCAGATGAGATAATGAGTGTTAGCCAGATTATCAACTCCAAAAATTGCTGACTTCATTTGGTTAGAAATACTGAACCACCCCAGAGGACTGATCAGCCCACACACAGTCCATGTGCAACACAAACGTTGTTCAGCTGATGAAGAAAAAAAAAAAAAAAGGCTTGAGAAATCCGAGATTAATCTTACTGCTGTCTATTGCAGATCCTGACTGTGCAAACATACTCCTCACAACCATGATTTTAAAAGAACCTTAGGAAAAAGAACGTAATCAGACAGAAATCAGCACCAACAATGAGTTTTAATTATAAACTCTTATCACAAACAATTATAACCCAAGATGACTGAGACTTCATCTTTATAGAGACTGAAAAGTTGCCGAGTAACGATTATTAAGTAAAATAAGATCAATTTATGTATAAAATACATTTAAATCCATGTTAGTTTTCTAAAGCACCGTGGCAGTATTCCATTAAAACGCAAGAAATCCTCAAAAATGGGTCAAACGAGGGCCGAGTCTCGGGTTTCAGACACAAGCAGGCAAGCAAACAAAGCAAGACAGTATTAGTGTCATAACATGAACGTTTGCTTTGGAAATGTAGAGTCTGAATCTTATATTTTATTGCAAGATGTATTCCAGTATGTTTAGTTACACTAAGTGAATGAAAAACATTCACATTTCTTTTACTCATCTCTCTTTCAGTCGATGCAACTTTTCTCTTCAAGTCTATGTTCAATAGACTTTAAATTCGACACCCAACACGACATTCATCACTGTGGGACTATGAAGCTAGAAAGATTTTGAGTCTACATACTTTTTGTTTAAAAAAAAAAAAAAAAAAAAAAAGGAGGGAGTTTGTGTTTGATGCAGGAGTGCCTGAGTAAACTCCTCAGAAAAGAGCCCAGACAATGAGTGCTGTGGCAACAATGTTCTTTTGTTATTAAAGTTTTTTTTTATTATTATTTCAGAACACATATGCATGTTCCATATTCGGTGGCATCATTTCCTCTAGATTTGAATGAAGTCGCATACAACTTGCAGTGTCGCGCTCATTTTCCGCATTTCTTCCATGAAGTTGGAGTCGGCATGTTTCTCCTCGGTGCAGCTCAAGTCTGTTAACCCTTTGTTGTTGCTTGACATTTTGTCGTTAAATTAATAATATCTGCCTTCTTAGAAAGACTTTAGGATTCAGCGTGTCGCATGTATTTATATCCGGGTAAACTGGGAGGTGTATATTCCAAATAAATGTGAAAGAAAATGCTCTCTTCGCGTGCTGCCATCTTCCTCGGCGGTCCCACGTGACTCCGTATGGCAGCAATGTTGACATTACTCTCAGTATATTGGTCTACTTATGGAAAGGGACAACGTTGAGATTTTTAAAAACACTTATCAATCCAGCAAAACTCTTCGAACTCTCACCCCAGTTTGTTTAAGATGATAATTCAGTTAAAGGGAGCCTCTTCAAGGTGGACAAAAACAATTGATCTTAATAAAAAGAATCAATGAGCTCAATTTACAGAGAAAGCAAACTTGAAGAGTAAAATATAAGGCGTGCTCTGTCCCAGGAGGAGGAGGCAGCAGCATGAAAGGATGAGAAAAACAAAGGGGTCAGTTGGAGTGGGGCGGCGATGCGGCCTGGTACCATCACAACACAGAAACTGCAGTCTGCTTCCACTGGGAGAGGAGGATGAGGGGCGAGGAAGATGGATCGAATGGATGTTTTCGTTTTTGACGACAATCTGATATAACACCACTTTGATTACACAATCAAGTAAAAACAAAAAGATGAAAAGCGTTTTATGCTTTAAATATTGCTCTGTTTTTTTGGGGTTCTTTTGTGGGTTTTTTTTTTTTTTTTTTGTTACACGCTGGATGACTCTTTAATCTGATATTGGAGTTTTTGTAGGCCAAACACCCCTGTTCCATTATTTCCTCAAAGGATTGTGCCTTTTAGACAAAGTGATTTTGTTTCTCATTTGTTCCTAAAATCCTTTAGGTTTATGTGGAACATTCAAGTTGGAGAAAAAAAAAACCCCAGCAGAGATCTGACAATGCTTTTTAACAACACCAACTTTACAAGAAGAGGAAGCAAAAGAGTGGAATTAGGCAGGTAATAAAATAACTAAACATTGTGGTGGCGAGTTGGCGCCAAGGTTTATCATTTGATAAACTAATGTTTATCAAATGATAAACTAGTGTTTATCAAATGGACTGGGTTTTTGAACTGGGTTTAAATCTAGTTCAGAAACCTTAAAAGAGAAAAATATTCTTGGAATGATCCTCTTCACCTTTAAGAGACCTTAAAGTTTTATGTGACATTTGTTTGCACAAGCAAGATAAAAAAAAAATTTTTTAAAAAGGTGCTATAAGCAAATGACAAAAAAACCCCCCACTAGATCAAACTAGGGGAAATGAACAGAATGATTTCAAAAAGTTTATGGATCATCTTTTGCATCTCTACCAATCTCCCAAAGGATTGAGCAGATCTATGTCGCCGTTTATTCCACTGAATGAAAAATACCGCACACTGATTATAGAAACAAAATAAACCTAAACTACTCTTCATCTCGTGGAACAGATTATTTAACCAATACCTCACATACTGGTACATGAGGTTCAGTTCTCCAATGATTCAACACGCCTATTCAGGTTTTGGACTAACATTCAGTTTCCAAAGCTGCTGTACTGTAAGGCTAATGTAAAATACAGAACAGTGCTATGTAGGTGGTCATAATGTTATGCTGATTGATGAATTGCTCTTTTGAACTTGGATTAGCTTAAATCCCAGGATTCTGTCAGGAACTGGTGAGTTTCACTGTAGTTTCTGAGTTTACATCTTTGGCTTTGTGTGGGAACCAAACCCAGATTTCAAGAACATTTCATGGCCCTTCTAAAATGTTTTCCGTCTCATTTCCTCATAACATTTTATTGCCAAGCTTTTTATTGTCACAGATAGGGAGCCTGTTGGACCGCAGGACTCTGTACGGGCGAAGGTTAGTGTTGTTTCTGCTGGGAACGAGACATTCAAGCAGATCTGGCTTCGGTTGGTTTGTCAGGCTAATCCTGATCAAATAGTATAACGGTTATGAAACTACTGAATGTTCCCTCACCGCAAAACCTGATTTATTCATTTATAAAAAAAAAAAAAAAAATCAGAAAAATATTCTCATGCCAATATCATTGCCGTATTTGTGACAGAATTGCTCTTCAGGTTGATATCCACAAGCAGTTTTCAAACATCTGAGATGATAAATGTAAGGGAAAAAAGCATCATGTTTATGAATGCTCACTTTTAAAAGATAAGACTCTACAGGTTAAAATAAAAGTGAACTTTCATAACACCTCTGGTTACAAAGCAGGTAGGAAGGGTGACCCAGATCGACCCAAGTCTGGCTGGGGGAGTTTGTTACTGCAATAAAGATAAGATGGTGCTGGAACAATGACATTAGCAACTCTCATGCCTTTGAAGCTACGCATTTTGTTCCCAGTCAGGGTTGTGCAAGCTCACACTTTAGAAGAACTTGTTCGAAGCATAGATGCACCAATCGACCAATTTTCCCTTCATGAGTTCAGATCAGTTATTATCAAGTCAAATCCTTCAGAAATCAGTTTTTTTTTTCCCCTCCACCCGCCTATTAATTAAATGCATCACAGCCAAAAGCTTCCACCATTTTCATTTTCATGAATGTACTTTGATGCTGCTTTCTGAGTGGTGAACAATAACGTAACTATATATTTTTTTTTTATTGTCGTTTTTGGCTTCAAAAATGTAATGTAATGTAATTAGAGTTTGGCTGGTCAGACCGGAGAAGAAAACCAGAAAATGTAATTTTTTCAGGGAAAGCCTGATCAGTGCAACATTAGTTCAAAGTTCATTGCATATTTATTGCAGAATAAATAAAGCTAAGCTGCTCTCAATCACGTATTTTGATTGGAGATGCTTTTTCTATCAGATAGATTTGTATTTTGAGAAGGCCTTTTTTTGGTCCTACTTTTAACATTGAGGATAGAACAGAAAAAACAAAGTTTGATACGTGAAACAGATCAAAAGTCAGATTTTCAATGTTTGAATTGCTGACCTGGTTGAGAGGTGGTCAAATGAAAACTGTCAAATTGAAATCCCTTTTTGTACTCATCTGATTATAACAAAGAAAACAAATTCTTAGCAATTAATTTCTCTCTCAGGAATGTTCAATTTAATTGCATAAAAAAATATATATTAAGGGTAAAATATAAAAAACAGTGATATGATGGAAAAATATTTATCACACCTATTGTTTTATGATTATGTTAACCTCATTGTTACCTTATGTCTTAATGTTAAGTGCAAACCAATTTATCTCTTCTCCTTGCAGCTCAAGATAACCATCTCTGGGAAATAACCTCAGATACAACGATTCCACACAAGGTCCATAGGCATTAGAGATAAAAACGTAACATAATCCATGACTTCTGAGTCATTATACTTTAGTACGTAACACCACCATCAAATGTTCCTGAGGCATCCTCTGCATCTAAAGATTTTCACTTGTGACAGCAGAAAGTTGTATGACTCAAACTTACATGGAGATGTTTGGCCAGAACACAAAGCAGAGAAAACCAAACAGAATAATCAGCAAGAAAAAAAAAAAAAAAAAAGGACTAACACAAACTGTGAAGCACACTGTTGGAGGGCTGATGATGTGGGGTTATTTTGCGACCGTAGAACCTTAAACTCACTGAGGCGGCCATGAACTCCTCTGCAGTACCACTGATAGTGGAGAGGCCTTTTGTCCGGCAGCTCAAGCTCACCTCAAACTGGGACAGCAGAATGACAAAAACAAAAGAATCGAAGTATTGAAATTCTCCTGTCAAAGTCCAGATGTCAACCTGATGAGATGCTGTTGTGTGCAGAGACAAAAGTCAATAAACCTGGAAGAACTGAATCAATGCTGGAAAGAAAGAAAGAAAGAAACCATGATGTCAAAGTATGATTTATAGCTGATGAAAGTGGTTCTATGAGGTCTTGAACAACAGGTGGAACATAGCTTATCCACCATAGCCCTGTGTCTACATTTATGACCAAACACATGTGATGTCTGAATATGGGAGTCATTTGTCTAATTGGTCACCCACTCTTGGAGTTAAATATATATACTTGCATGAACTAAAAAGAAGTTAATCATTGATCACAATGGCATTTTGTCAAACTAGAAGTCCATTAACATGACAGCTCTGTACTACATGAGTCCAAAAGGGTTTCTGTATTCCTATTTATTGCAGCAAATGAAGGATTTTTAAACCTCCCTTTAATCATATTAACCAAAACCAGACTGTGGTCAGATTGAAGAATGATCGGATCAGACTAGAGATCCTGGATAAAAGTAATATAGGTGTGTACAAACATCACAACAACTGCACAAGCATGTCTGTACGTTCATAGTTGGGTGTGACAGCAGAACGGATTCAACGTGAGGTTATTGTGGAAAGACCAGGACAAAGGTTTCCACTTTGAAGAGTTTTATAACGCTGAAACAGCTGTAATTATGGATGATTGGTTCTCGCTAACACAAGTCACCAAACTGATTTACGAAGAGGAAAAACACCTTCACCATCACGCTTTAAGAAGCTTCAACTTTAAAAATCAGCTTAAGAATTTATCAGTTTTAGTCTTGATCAGGAACTTCTTCCTGTTTAGTTTCATGACACAACTAACTATAGAGTGAACTACTTAGCATAGTACTAAACAAATTAAGAATACACAATGTCTAATAAAATAAAATAAACAGCCACACACTAAGCTCTCAGTCATTTTCTTCCACAACAAATAAAATTTAACAACGCTGACATCAGCATCAGGAGAACGATCAGGTCAAATGTCAAGGCTGGACACTGATCAGCAGATGACTGACTAACTTCTCTACTGCTTGGTTTCAGTCACACATATCACATACCAAACATCTACATATGGTGATCTTTTTACACCACAACACTTACTCTCCATTGCTGAAATGCCTCAACATTAAAGTTCCTCTACCATAATTTATTGTGTCAAACATGTTGGGAAAAAATTATTCAATGTTTCGTTAAGGGAGTCAATACATTTTAGAATTAGAGGTTGATAACCAAAGATTTTCCGCTTTTTCTTTAAACTCCATAAATTTAGGTGCTGCTGTTGCTGTGCATTTCTCAGTCTGGATCCTCAGAGGATTCTGCTCTGTATGCTGTAGATGTTTTAACAGTTCAGACACACCTGATTACCTCAGCAGCTTGTTATCAGGTTCTGGATAGCTCTGTTTGCGTTCCGGTTCAGGGTTTTGGAAAACTATTTCCCGGTAAACCCTACTGAAAACCAGGATCCAGGACAGTCAACCAACTAAAGTTAGAGTTGCTGGAGGCCTTACCTGCTTAAACTTGTGTTGGTCTCCATCCACATCACCTTCATTTGTGCAGTTAGTGAGGTCTCCTTTCAACAACTGGCTAATAATTTTAATTCAGTTTTCCTGGTTGAGGGAAACTAGCATGACTACCAGGTTTTTGTTTTGACTGAATCGACTAACTGATGGAGGTTAAACAAGTCTGAGGACAAGCATCCTGTATCTGTTTTTGATAGTTATGGCTTGAACGGAGTATGAGGATTATTATATTAATAGCAGGTTTATATTGTAGGTAGAGCTGCAGAATCTAATAAAATGCATTCATTATCAAATTAGTGATCGTGAATTACTGGTTGAAGTGACTTCAGCAGTGACAGGCTATTTTTAGATAATTAAATAAATGGATGTTATCTGGAAACTAAGAAGGTTTCTATATCTAGTTTTTGCGTACGTATCCAAACTTGAAGGGACATAAAATTCCACGCTTTTACGACCGCAAAGGAACCCTAAAGGCTCCAAATAAAGACTTCTTTATTTTACCGTATATCCTTGTTTATGTTTGACATTTTTCTATCTTTTCCTGCCAATTCATATTTTCTGAAGCATACTTTTAAACCAAAATAGTGCATAAATATGTGTCCACACAGTGATACTGTTTACAGCTGTGTTAGAAATGATGACAAACATTCATTGTTGTCCATCTTTTAAAAAGAAAAAGAAAATCTTGAGTCAACCTCTCCAACAATAACATAATTTATGAATGGCATAATTTGTGAATGACAAACGTAAACAA
Source organism: Poeciliopsis turrubarensis (assembly GCA_010277015.1). NCBI lineage: Eukaryota > Metazoa > Chordata > Actinopteri > Cyprinodontiformes > Poeciliidae > Poeciliopsis > Poeciliopsis turrubarensis. The sequence continues at coordinate 3,730,005 of VMRN01000019.1, forward strand.
GGATTAAGTTGTGCAAAGCAAGCGCGACAAATTCAAAAGCTAAATCCGTGTGTTTGGTTTCAGTTTACTGCACATATCTCTGAGTTGCTTAACAAGGGACTGGAGATGCAACCGAAAACAAACGATGGGAGGCGAAGAGAGTGAAAGAACCCGTCAGACCTGTGTGACGAGGACTCAGGATTTCACATATTTTTGTGGCCCATCTCTGTGCGCCTGATCTGAGCTTGTGCGGCGATCAGAAGCGCTTTGTAGCAGCGAACATGTGAACAAGGTGTCATGTTACCACACACAAACACACAGAGCCAAATTGCCACATAAACACACTGCGAATCCACTTAGTGGGTTTGCTTTGTGAGGGTTACATCTCCTAAAGAGAAGAAATTACTGCCAGACATCCACCTACTGTTCTCCTGGATGAAATCAAGGTGCATTGTAGAGGTAAAATAAATCATTAATGAACTTTATAGAGGGATCCTGTTTCAGTGCTGCATGCAGAGGGCTAAGATAAATACAAACTGTAAGCTGGGTCTCGAACTAGTGCAGACAAGTGTGTATCCAATGTGGGAATATATATCAAGCAATAAAAACAGGAAGAAGAGCAGATGTCTGAGTTTCAGGAAGGTAAAAAGAAAAAGTTAAACTGGCTTTCTACAACGGTAAATCAAGGAAGAGGCTCTTTGTTAATGAGTAACTTTCTGGTTAACTGAACATGCCATTGTGAGGTCATATTCTTTTAATTATTAGACTTTTGACCTTATTATTCCCACGGGATGTTGGAAAGTTTGACAAATGACATTGAACCCTTTTCCCCAATTTTCTAACATTTGAAAGTAATTCTAATAATTAAAGATGCAGAAAAATCAAAGTACAAAAAATTCCTTATGACTTGTGCTATTTTTGTCAAGAGCACTAAGATGCTCCTTGGGTCGTTCTCCATGCGGTTCGATACCCACTTTCCCTTCTCTCTCCTTCATATTTCCTACCAATTTCTTGTTCTATAATGGTCACTAGATCCTATATATATATATATATATATATATACAAAAATTCAGGCTTGTTGATTTTGGAGGTTTTCCTCATTTAACATGTTTCTCAAGGGTTTCAATTTAACTTTGAATACACAACAACCAAAAGGGAAATTATCTTTCATATTAAAATAAAAACGCCAAATGAGTAAAAATGCATAAAATCTCAAATTGTAGCAGTTTTTAAACATGTTACTAAATGACAATATGAGAACACAAGGCATCAGCTCAATATTTTTTCATCATTATTTATCATCAACTATCCAATGCATTGATACAAAGAAAATAAAACAGATCAACACAAATATTACTAACATGTTTCTGCACCAATTCTTTTTGATATGCATTAATGAATCATAATAAAGTACAAAGTAACCTGATTGAATTGGTAATTATTATAATTACCAATTTTCATCCATCCATCCATTTTCCGTCACCCTTCTCCCTAACGGGGTCGGGAGTTGCTGGTGCCTATCTCCAGCTGCGTTCCGGGCGAGAGGCGGGGTACACCCTGGACAGGTCGCCAGTCTGTCGCAGGGCAACACAGAGAGACAAACAGGACAAACAACCACGCACACACACACTCACACCTAGGGAGAAATTGGGAAGGCCAATTAACCTGACAGTCATGTTTTTGGACTGTGGGAGGAAGCCGGAGAACCCGGAGAGAACCCACGCATGCACAGGGAGAACATGCAAACTCCGTGCAGAAAGACCCCGGGCCGGGAATCGAACCCAGGACCTTCTTGCTGCAAGGCAACAGCGCTACCCACTGCGCCACTGTGCAGCCCCCACCAATTTTCATTTTATAATTATTTTATTTCACCTTCCAGAGACAAGTAAAACTAAATAGTTACAAATATATAACTGAATAGATTGCTGGATCTCCTTGTTTGGGTGTGGCTGACTTTTTCACTTTAGCATATGTGCCAAACTGTTTGTTAGTTTGCAGACACGTGTTTGTCCAACAAAATGCACAAGAGCCCCGTATTAAAAAAAAAATAAAGCTTTCGTCATATTCAAAGAAACCCATAGAGTAAAAAAAAAAAAACTACGTTAAGAAATCAAGTTGTTTATTTAGCCTTTCAGTGAGATTTGTAGCTTGTTTGTGTTGGCCATTTTCAAAATCTTATGGCTGTTTTTGTACATTGATGGCAAACAAAAGAGAAAAAAAAAAAAAAAAAAAAAACTATAAAAGTGTAAATATGATTCTCAATGAAAATCTCAGTACATCACTACATCATAAGGCTCAAACAGGACAACAAGGAACCAAGTGAAATCAAACAGTCACATCTGGCGTCAGTATTAGTGCATTTATTAAACTCCTCCACACATATTCCCTCCCGCCCTCCTCCCTGCTGAACCTTGCCCTCTCGCTACTTTTCAGGTGTAATCGTGGCGATGAGCGGAGCCACCAGAGGCCTCCAGCTGAGCACTAATTGTAGTGTCTCTATAGCAGCAAGGGTAAACAATATCCCAAGTAATGCATCACCACGGTGATAAGCAGCTCTCAGGAGTTGTAAAAGAGGCAGCCCGCCCGGTTGGTTTGTGGGGAAAAACTGATGACGCATGAGTTGGATCTGAAAACCTGGGACAATCTGTGCTTCGCTGTGGCCTCAATTAATAGTCATTGTAAGATTAATTACCAGCGTAAATTATATTTCTGTTGACAAAAAGTAACAGTTAAAAATACACAATTTGTGCTTGATGTTAATTATTTAGTTTTAAAAAAATATTGGCGTCATTTTTTTAAATCTATTAAACTTAGAAAGTCAAATTATTTGCTGTACAAAAACACTTTTAGCCAAGGTTAAACCCTTCGGTTTATATTTTAAGTGGTTTTGATTTACAGTTTTGCAGGATTTATCAAAGTCTTTAAAGTTCTTCGTTTGTCTCTGCCTCCTGGTACTTGATCATTTTAGGATAGTTTCTTGTTGAAGTCACTAAAATCAGAAGGATAGAAATTGTGTTGTAACACATGGAGAACAAAGCCTATTTTAAAAATCTACATTTAGACACATTGCTACCACCAACCTCCCACAAAGTCCCACATCGTTTCCTTTTTTTTTTAACTGAACCCACAAACCAGACAAAACAACGACATTGGCTCAAACAAGGTGACTCACATACAGCCACTAATTGAAAGTATCTTTATTACAACTGATGCTTCTTGGGCCTTTTAATTATTGACTTGTCTTTTTTTTTTTTTTTTTTTTTAAGTATTGAATAGGAAAAAAAAAGCCATCAAAGTCCAAAGACCTGACAAAAACGCATCTAAAATATTAGTAGGAGGTTGGATGGAAAGCATGAAGCAGTTTCAAAAAAACTTTAGTACCAGCAGCAGATGAAGCGACTAATCAATGCTCTTACAGTGTTCTGTGCAAAACACTGTCACATGACCACATTTATTATGATGGTGATATTTTAAGACTTTGTTTATGGTGGTCTAACTCCTGTGCTCGTAAAGCACCTAGAACCACATGCTCCTCCTGACTACTACCTTGTTTCCATGTTGTAATATTTAGCACGATTCTAAATCTGTTCAACTTTGACCCATTTTTGTGGGATTTCTTTTTTTTTCTTCTTTTTTTTTTTTAAAGTCAGAGTGTCTGTTCCTTCCTCCCCGTCTTCCTTGTGCCCTCATACAGAAGACAATCCCATCATTGAGGGGAGAACGATCCATGCCAATAAAAATCTGCATTCCTGCACTCCACCAGGCTGACCCACTCGCCCCGCAGCATTCCATCCACAAACACTTATTGGAACCCAGCATCATGCTCAGCCCTGGGCTGCACCAATTCAGCTGTGCCGTTCTCCTGCCGTTCGTTTCTCTGAGCATTCAGAAAGCCTTCAAAGTGCTTGATCCAACTTCTTTTCTACTCCGCATGAACAGATTCTGCTGGTCTCCATACCGTCCCCGTTGTTCTTTCGTTCATTTGTTTAATTCAACAATGCGCCTACTATCCTGCCAAGCTCACACCCGTGTGGCTATATTGTGACCTTTCCCCCTGAGATTTGTTTACATTTCAACTCGATGATGGTGAGAAAGAAATGGTGACAAGCTTTCCAGGTGGAACGAAAATGAGTCAGATGTTTGAGCATTTCTGACGTTTGTAGGCAGAGTGGCTTTGATTCCAGATAAAGCCAGAGATGGAGGCAAAGAGCAAACAAAGGTGCACATGGATATTGGGAAAATGTTGGTCTTTAACACTCTTTCTTTTTTTTTTTTTTTTAATCTAACCGCAAGAGAGCAAAAACAAGATTAAACATTTTACTTTAAATAAAAATGAAGCCACTTGGTGACCTTAAAGTGCCCAGAGCTGCAGATTATCTTTTGTCTCATCTGTTCAGAGAATTATTATCATTCCTTCAAATGCAGGTTTTAAAGGATTCATTTTAGAGATGAGATGCTTTCTCCATCCACCAATCCAAACAAGTAAGATTTTTTAAACTTTTTGTAATCGTCTTGTCATCAACATTTAACATGTTGAGGTTCAGTCTGAAATGGAGGAGGGTTTTTGCCGTTTCTGACATCGTATGAAATAGCTGGTGACCTCCGCTCCTGGTGAGATATGGAGCCGTTTAAAGCGTTTTCCAAAAAAATCTTTCAGGAATCAAACGGATCGACTAAGTTGTTTGGAAATGGACTCTCAACCCTTCCCAGATTGATGAGTAGCAACATTTTCTTAAGGTCATCACTGTTGTCGTTTTAAACAAAACTACGTAACAAAACAAACTTTCAGATCCGCAAACGAATCGAATCAAGTTGTGGTTTTACTTTCCCCTCAGACTAACTAGTTCCCAGCACTGGTTCTGAGCAGAAGCCATGCGTCGCTGACCAGTTCCAGCTGTTGAGGGTGTAAACAGCCCTCTGTTTGATTGTAAAATTGCTCCCAAACACACATGCATGCACATGTTGTCACAGTCATAGGCGCTAGCACCTACAAGTGTTCTGCTCCAGCAGATTGAGCTTTAAACTGGACCATCCACACCGACATTTTAAAAAGGTCAGAAGATCAATTCCATCTCCAAATCTACCAGAAAAATCCCGTAAGTGTAACCAGAATGGAGATCATCTAAAAACTACTTGAAATTAATGATTCCCTCACTCCATCGGCCAAACATTCAACCAAAGAAGAAAACTCAGCCGTGTTGGACACGTTTAGCGTTTTAAAAGTGACAAATCTGAATTCTGATTTGAAAGCTGGCTCGCATCAACGGTGTGGGAAGATAAAACGTACTTGAAAATACTAGGAACCAAGTAAAGAGTCTTGAAAAGATGTGGAGTTTTAACAGAGAAAAACGCCCCCGTCTATACCATAAAATGTCTTTTTGTTTTGCCATCTGACAAACAGATGCTGCTCAGGTTGATGACAAAAAATAAATAAATAAATAAATTACACATTTTCACTTTTACTGCCAGGAGGTCATAATTTCAGATCACAATTTCTCCTGAAAGCATCTCCAGAGCATTTAAATGACAGAGCAGCGAAGGAGCAATCTGATTTAAAAAAAAATGCAGAATACTTTTAATCAGTAATCAACTCCTGTACCCAGCAAGAATCTGCATCCACATTATTCACAACAGCTTTAACCTCGTATCAACATGTAGCCACTTCTTTGTGGTTTATAAGCGTTACTTTATCAAACTTACATGCGGTCTGCAAACCGGGGAAACAATTAATCTTAATGGATTGATTAAAATTATTGTCAACAATGATTTAGTTCAAATCATTAACATTAGTACACACTCAAAGGTCATTTGCTGAATGAATAACTTGCTCAGTCGTAATGAACTGCACATATTTTAGCAGAAAGAACTGAGCTTTTCACATGTCGATGTTAGACGTGTTTTTTTTAGCTGCAGACGAATCTTTTGCTACAAATGACCGAGCGTTCACGAATGAAAGGCTATGTTACAGCAGTTCAGGCAACACAATAAAATGCAATATTTATTTTCTAACTCCGAAAATGTATTATTTTGGGGGCTGAGAGGTTTCCATCGTTTAATCGTCAGAATAATTGCTAGTCAATTGCTTATATAATCGCAATTGTCCAACAACAAGCTGCTGCCAAACGTTTTTGAAAGTTTCTCAAACAAATTTGCCGTTTTAGCTCGCTATTCAGACTTGATTTCTTATTTAATTTTTTTAAACCCGTTTGTTTTGTTTCCCCACCTCCAATCACCTGCAAAGATGTGTTTTTATTGCATCTCAGCACATGGTGAATAAGACCATGTATTATCAGAGTAGATATTTAACTCCCACCAAGGTCAAAAGGAAGATTATATTCTTTATGGAATCCATCTCTATAAATTTTGGCAAATAACTAACTAAAGTCACGCTTGATGTGGCTGAAGAATAATTTGAAATAGATCTGTGCAATCTGAAAGTAACGTGACTGTTGTCAGACACCGCCTGTAAATCCAACCAGCGAAAGATATGTAGTCCCTTATGCCCTACTTTGTGCTTTTTGGGCTTTCAAATTCTTACAGCAAGATAATAAATTGGATTCATCACATTTATCCTAAGTGTTAACATTTCAATATGCTAATTTTCTATTTAAAAATATCCACCACTCTGACATATTTGTATTTCCTCAGTTTATCCGTTGAGCAAGCTGACAAATAGTTGAACTTCTGCCATGAAAGTGGAATCATAAAGCTGCTATAAAGCAGCACATGCTTTATTGCCCTTTCATAAGCAGAAACGTGGAGCAATAAAAGATAAAAAAAAAAAAAACATCTGACCAATGATGATGTTGCATTGCTGTAAATCTTATCACAATCATTTTTTTTTTCCACTGGGTTATTGATGATTCAGTTTTTCAGCTCCACCACATTGGAACACAGTCAGAGTGATTTAAGCAGCAATCTTATAATCGTCCGATTATAAATTAACATTTTGTCTTACAGTTTTGCCCAATGTTTATCTACAGTGGTAAATATATATTTATAGCCCACGGACTAAAGAAGTAAAAAGAGGACACAATTTAATCTCAAGAACAATGTAGCCCTTCCTGCTCATTTTCCGAGCAGATCAGAGAAAATGAGCTGAACAAGTAGACCTGTCATCTGGACCCACATCTGTGGCATATATACATACATATATATATATAATATCGAACAGACAAAAAGTAAAAAGAAGAAAATAAATCATCATGCCCATTGACATGCAATTTGTCCAAAAAGAAGCAGTTTACAAGATATGATGATTTCCTGCCCTTCTGATACTAATAACTTATAAATATTTTTATCTCCCCATACCCAATAAGCTCTTATATTAGTTTATCGGGCATTAATTTATACCCAATACATTAGTTTATTGGGTATATCACAATAGTCTACAGGATGAAATCTGGCTAATGAGATCCTATTTTGGAGACAACCGAGTGTCCATGGTTGGCAATGTCATTTTAGCATAATCAGAACAACAGGGAGAGACATCAGATTAAGAAACACACCTGCCAAATACAGAATAGATTACATTCACAGTCTCAAAAGCCAAAAAAAAGCTAATGTGCCATAGTTACTCAGACTATAGTCTGGTGCAGGAATAGGCTGGATAAGGAGAAGATTTATGATTTTTCCCCATCATAACGTTTAAATAGGATGAATGAATACACAGAAAGATGGATAAAAGCTGGACTGGTTAGACATCAGAATGTATAAAGGGGTTGATTAGTTGATTGAGGCCTTAGTTGGTTGGACTGACTGATGGATGAAAAGGTGGTTGAGAAGACTAATGTACCAAAGGTTGGTTGGACTGAAGAGCAGAAATGACTGGCTCCAAGAACGAGCTGATAAAAGCCTGATTTAATGCTGGGATTGAATGTTGCCTGAATTAACAGGCAAAGAAAGAAGGATGAAAAAAGAGCAAACAAAAACCACTATAAAATCCAAACTGGTTGAGGAAACTGCATTTTATACATTTAGTTACTTATGGTGTAGTATAAACTTTTGCGATAAATTTTCAATGCTATATTTATCCAGACCTGAAGAATACTTGAATCAGAGTTCAAACCATTGCAGAATAAATATAAACCACTAACTGAAAATGAAACTATTTAATCACTCAGATTAGATTTGCATCAGACTCTGAGCTGAGAACATTTCTGAATCTTCCTTTCAGTACAAATCCCTTGTACAAAAATAAAAGATAGTGATGTACTCGTCTGCAGATGAAGGTCTGCCGTCACTCAGGTTTGTCTTTTACTTGGCCAGATTGCTCAAAAACTGATCAGAACTAAAATACAATTGAACCTGTTAAGTTCAATCTAAAACTACCAAGGTTTATTAGTTGTATTTCTTATTCTCTATTCACGATTATAGATGGCATCTTTATTTCAAGACAGTTGGGAGGGGAATGACACGCAGGCCAAAGCCTCCCTATGGGCCCCAAACTGGTGTAAGTCACTGACCCCAGTGTTGACTTCTCTCCACACAGAAAAACTTTTTGAAGTCATGAAATCGATTACGTCAGAAACAAAAAAACAAAACAAAAAAAAAAGTCTCAACCCAGTCAGTGAGAAGGTGTGAAAATGCATGCGGTGAGACTTTGAGACGTTCTCTATTTGAACAACAAACTGAAAACGGATTAACTGAAACAAGAGCAGGCCAAAAGTCATTCCTATGAACGCCGTACCTGAAGCCTGGAGGATGATGTTATTTTTGGTGGAGCTTTCTGTGCTTAGATGCAGCCTGGACAGATTAGTGAGTGGGCAAACATGTAAATGTGCACTCTCTCACCAAGAGATTTATGCAAAACTGTCCCCAGAGACAGACGCACGGGAATACTAAAAGCAAACTTTGGTTGCATTGATGCCACAACAAGAGGAGGAAACTTCCTACTTTCCCCACCAGACCCCCCCCCCCCCCCCTCCCACCTCCGCTTTTCAAATCCCCCTCTAATGGGACGAGACAAACCAGTTTGTTCTCCTTCCCTCTCACTCCCCTGAATCATTCATTGACGCCGAGGCCCTCCACACCCATGCAACGCCAAGCGCACGGGTCCTCCATGTCACCTGCGTGCCCCTCCTCCACGCAGGAATTACACAACCACTGAACCTGGCTTCAGCTTTTCCTCATTCCCTCCCCGACAATCAATACAGTCCAGGAGGAGGAGAGCAGGGAGTTTCTGCTGTTAGGACGACGGAAAACACCCAGTGAAGTCAAGAGACTCAACTTTATGACCGGTGCTTACAAATCCTAAATTAAACGCAACTCTTTAATAAACATTTTTGCACACAAATACAGAACAAAGACCACCTTCTAAAATGTGACATTGGATAAAATAAACTAATGGATCAGAAGGTTGCTGAAAAAGTCTGAGGGAAAACTATTACAAGCTGTGTTTCGCATTTCAATTTCCATTTCAGTAAAATGCCTTCACAAAACTGCTTATATTTTCTGCATGGCTACAAATACAAAAGTGACTACAAATACAGAAATTAAATGACAAACACAATCATGAGGGGGGAAAAAAGAATAATAATAAAATAATTACTGATTTCACAGATGTCCAGCAGAGACATCTTGGGAGGGAAGTAAAACAACAACAAAAAACAAACAAACAACAAACAAAAAACACACAAGAAATGACTCTGTTCACAATAAATACAATGAGTCATTTTCAGTCATATTGGAAAGTTGGGTGGAAGGAAAAAACGTATAGGAAAAAAGTGCACAATGAGCAGAAATAAATGGAATGTAAATAGGACAATCTGATTATCAGGGGGAGATAATGAGAGCCAGCATAGAAAAATGTGTCCAGGAAATGGGCCACAACTGTTGTATTGTTTTAGTGAAGCCACTTCAGGGACAAAATCAGAACTGTCTTGCCCGGGCTAGGAAGAAAAAAAAAAAAAAAAAACAAAAAAAAACTTGCCTGTTGCTCTTTAGAACAAAGTCCTCCATTCAGTCAATTCTACATTTGATTTGGAAATCAATTTCTTAGTGTCTGGGGGAGGAAGGGCGTGGAACCCAAGCGGTTCCACTCAAAGCTCATGATGATTGGGAAAACCATGTCATCTGCTAGTTTTGTTCCTCACCAAGTCCAAAGTCAGCGCAGTCGCCAACCAGGACATTTTAAACGAGCTTTATGGAGATTTTCATATTTTCCAGCAGAACCTCACATGTGCCAAAAGCATTAATACCTGGTGTGACGAACACGCAGTGAGTAAACTAGTTTCACCCATGGGGGGAATTGTCAAGAGGGAGTTCAGACACACCTGACCCAACAATGCAGACAAGTTGAAGGACCCCATTAAATAAAGCAGCCTGGGCTCCTTTAACACCTGAGCAGGGTCACAGGCTGATCACCTCCATACATTGAGCAGGTTAAAGTTGGAGAGTCTTGTGAACAGAGGGAGTGGAGTCTCTAATGACCCCTGTGTCAAACACACTCGAAACTCAATAAATAAAGCTGGGTGTGCTCCATGGTGGGGTGGGAGGCTTAGACACCAGTCAATACATTTTCTGAAACAAACCACTTTTCTTATGAGTAAGAAGGAGGAAAAAGAAAACTTCTGCCATATTGTTTGAAAGTCAAGCTCTTGACTGATTTCGAAGCCATGAAAGATGCTGAATTGTTTCCAAGTAGCGGGGATGAGGATTCGGACTGCCAGCAACAGGTGGGGGCCGGTTAACGAGGCGTTTTACCTGTACCTCTTCCGCGCCGCTTTCCCGGTCCAGCTCCCCGATGTAGTACTGCTCCAACCACCGCCGGGCATTCGGCGAGTGCCGGTGCGGGGGTCCCTCCATCACCTGGGTGAGGTCCTTCCCTGCGCGGCTCCGTATCAGAGCTTCGCCGCCCGGGTGCATCCGCAGGAAGGCGGTCACGTCGTAGACTCTGGTCCCCAGCAGCACCCAGCATGAGTCCTTGCTGCCGTGGCGGGCCACCTCCCGCTCGGTGAAGAACCGGGGGGACGTGGACGGAGACATCCTGAGTGTGTGGTGTACGTGTGTGTGTGTGTGTGTGAGAAGGTGTCCGAAAGAACAGGGGGGAAAAAAAAAAAAAACTGAACTGATGACACTTCCTCTGAGGACCTGACACTTGAAGTTCACTGAGTCTTCGCAGCTCGCTGCGCCGAGTCTCTAAAGGACAAGAGGCGCTAGAGGCGGGGTGTTGGAGGCGTGTACGAAAAACAAATTAGGTTTAACTTAGTCATGGGTGATATTACGAGCAGATGCGCAAACGGCCTTACACACGCCTAACTCACCTGTTGCTGCTGCTGTTTGTTTGAAACCACTACCCATTTTAACAAGAGACCAAAACACAGCGAAGCCCGACTCGGAAAATTACAAAGTTCCGTAAATGCGGCATCACATTCAGCGGCACCTGTTGCTTTGGGATGAGTTAAGAGCAACGACCAATGAGTATACATATTATTTTATTTATTATATATATATATATATATATATATATATATATGAGCACACCGCGCTTATCCACACCTTTGTGTAACATGGGCGGCAACTGAACGGTGACATAAGTGGTTCGTAGCGTCATGTGATCATTTACCTCATCAATAAAATAAGCCAGTGACGTCACGTCACCACGAGATATCATGCTTTCAGAAATATATGTATATAAATATATATACATATATATGTATATATTTCTGAAATAAGCTACATTTCCAGGATTTTTTTGGAAGACTATATTGACAGGAGAGACAGTTCAAGGGCGCTATCTAGTGTCTTAATAGGACCATCGTTACAACAATGTTACAAACAGTAACAATTTAACTGTGAATATTAATGCACAAAACATAAGAGCTGGGAAGATCTCGCCCTCAGATGAAGCTGACAAGCACTGTTTGTCTACAGCTCATCTCCAGCTGAAAGGCGGCGGTCAGGGAGGCCAACTCTGCCCTCGGATGCCTCCTCAACCGGGTGCTGGAGGTGGGAGACAAAATAACAGGCAAAAATAATGGACAGCGACTCCCACTTCATGCATAATGTTATTGCTGAACTGGAGAGAAGTGACCGGCTGCTGCGTCCCATGGTGCACTAGGAACTACAAGTGATTTCCAGAAAATAGAACAATTCAACAATACCTAAAGAAAATACTTTATAAGATCTGCCACAAATGGAAAAGGCAATACGCAAGTGGAGCTGTCGCCGTTTGCCACTCATGGTAAATCTTACTTGGTGACCTTGACATCAGGAGGAGTTAGTCCACATATGAGTGAGGCTACAGGCTGCTGGCAGAGAAATATGTTTATAAGATAGCTTTTAAAACAGCTGTGTGCTAAAACATCTATTTCTCTTAAGTTACCCAGACACTTGTCTGTTTGATCTGTCAATAAAATCTGTAAAGACACAGTTTATTATAACAAACTGGGATGAATTCTGTTCTTGTCTTGTGTGTGTGAAATTCATCGCCGTTCGTTGGTCTGTTTCTTCACTTGCTTTTCGAGAACTGATCGTTCTTAGCGAATTTCTTAGCGAATTTACGATCCGGGGATTTTCTCCAAATCTAAGATGTAAATGTCCTGATCTTTGAACTGCTTGATTCTTACTTCTATACCCTCACACGGTCCTCCACCATGTTGGGAAAACAAAAACTGTCCATTAAATTGTGCCTGCTGCTTTCTCTCACTGACAGCAGCAGGGGGCAGCGCAGGACCAGGATGGCACGAGAGGAAAGACTTTTGTATGTCCACAGTCCACACACAAAAACACATTTTCTATCACTCATCCTCTCCCGGCTTCATAATGAACCCCAATCCGAGTTTTATTTTTATTTTTTTCGAAGACCGGAATCAGCCCTGAGACCATAAAACTTATTTTTTGGGTTTGTCTCTGTAAATAAAATTAAGAAGATGTATTTTTTTAGATTTATTACTCACACGTTCATTAGTGCTTTCTCCACCAGCTGTGACCTTTTTTCCCCCTCTTCTCATGTACTTTTTCCCCAACCATGCCACAAGTTTACAAAAAAATTGCCACACAATATTCTTTGAAATGTAGACTTTTCAAGCAAACTCAAAATTAATTCCATATAAACTCTTTACCTTTCTTGTTTTCAGAGTTTGCAATGTGTTTCTCATTGGTTCATGGGTTCCAGACAGAGGGTTTCATATTGACCAATTTATTTTTTCCCCAGAAGTCTTTCTTTCGGCGCTCCCTGGAAGTGCACAAGGTAGCTGATGCCTTGCAGTAAGAAAGTCCTGGATCTGAATGCCAGCCTGGGGTCTTTCTGCACATAGTTTGCATTTTCTCCTTGTGCATGCAGAGGTTATCTCTGGGTACTCCCAACTTCTTCCCACAGTATTACCCTGGTTGCTAGGGTAATACTGTGCTGGTTGTTTGTCCTGTGTGTCTTTGTGTTGCCTGAATGAACCAGGCTGTTATCCGCATCTCCACCCAATGACAGCTGGAGAAAGGCACCAACAGCCCTGCAAGAAATAACCACTCTAGACAATGACTCAACCAGATCCAGACTGAAACCGACACCAAAACACAACAGAAACTCTCATGTTCAATTGATGGTTCCGATTTTTATCTTTAAAAAGGACATTGTGTTGGGATTATGTGTGAATGCAAAACAGCATATAACCGCATGTCTTCATGTCATAAAATGATTTTAAAATCATCTTAGGAATAAAAATCTGAAAATGTGCCGTGATTTTCAGTTCAGACTATGTCTCTCTGTGACCCCTAAATAAAATCCATCTTTCCTTTGCAGTCATGTTATTTGTAGATGAAGTCCAACTAGCATGTCAGTGATAAACCTGTGTTTAAAGCTGGGTTAGTTAGATGATAGAACAATATCCCCTGGAGGAGCAGAAACAGTCGACTGGACAACTGTTACCCACACATGAATCATAAATCTGGTCCTTATGGATGCAGGGTTAAGAGAAATCCTTTGCTAAAAAAGAAAGTTTCATGCGGTAATTACCACGAGCCGTGTCACACAGCAGATATCAAAATGTAACTTTTTGGCCTTTTCGCAAAACACTGCACTTCGCCTCTGATGCTGTTTGCTGCATGGTCACGCAACAAACAACATCCATAATTGATCCCCCCCCCCCCTCCCCCCTCTTTGTAGCCGCAGTTTTACATGGCCAAAAATGGGCTGACAGGGATTCAGAAGAAGTTGACTGATGTTGCCATCCCAGCCCCCGTCTTCAGTTTCTTCTTTCTCTGAGGCATCACAACGTGGAGGTCCCCTGTCATTTCCCGTCAGCAGCATATCAGATTGCCCCGACTGATGGAATGAGGCGCAGCGAAGCGTCCATCCCATTGTCCAGAATCACTTTGTGTCATGCAGCGTGACGCCCGGCTTTGTTCCTCGCCCTAAAGGAGTTTTACAGATTTCTACGTGTTTTATTCTTCCAATGATCACCTGCTGCTGCCTACTTTGTCTGCACGTCTTTTGGTGCAGTCATTTTGTTTCTATTTTTTTTTTTTTTTTTACTCTTTAACCTGGTCACCCCACCTACATGCTTGCTCTTGTTTTTCCCAGCATTACAGCAGCTTCTAAATATACCAGGCGCAACAAAAAGACTCCTTAATAATAAACCACGTTAGTGTTCTTGTCATCTGAGTCTGCCAGGTATGCGTGTGTATGTGTGTTTTCGTGTTGAGAGAAACCTGACTGAAGTGATGCCAGATGTGGGAGGAGAGACATTTTGGTTTCTCGGCAGCGATTGGTCTGGTTTAAGGCCTGCTCATCTCGACATCTATAAGACGGGAACGCGCTGCAAGCTGGTGATCGTTTCTCATCGAGGCTCATCCATGGCTGCTGTTGTTCCTGTGAGTATCGATTTGCTTGTAGCTACAAAGACATAAATATGGACTGTCAGTCATTTCTGAACTCTTTAACTTCTATAACTAACTAGCTTCCATCAGTCCTTATGAAGTTTTTAACATGATCTGGTTGCTGTTTCACTCTTTGTGTTCCCAGATGCACCTCAAAATTGTGAACAGTTGAGGATAAACAAACACACAAAACAGAACAGTGAGATCTAAAATGCTATCTGAGCCAGGATGACAGCATTTGACAGCTATGTAGCTAAGAAATAAAAAAAATATACATATATCTGTATGTCAGGCTGGCTGTGCTGATTGCCGGGAGACCAAAGACAAGTTTGCTTTTAAATTGCAAACATCATCCTGTTAGGGTGTCAAAGAAAAGCCAAAGCATCTTTATCAGTGATGAAGGAGAAAAGAGCAAGAGCAGAGGATGATAGGGTTCATCATAATATATCAATGAGTCACGGAGCTGAACAACTTGTTGGACAAAAGTAACATTTTATATCAGGAAAGAGACTAAAACTCTGATTTAAAGTTGTTTCTTTGCTGTGTGTGCCAGATCAGATCATGCCTTGAATTTAGGAGCTTTTTTTCTTGTTTTTTTTTTTTTTTTTTTTTTTCCAATCTGATTGATTTATAGGTTTGAGATAAATGACAGGGGGGAAAAAAAAAAAAGCAAAGCAGAAAACATTGATCTGAAAATAGTTAAATTTACGGTTGGCAATAAGCAAACTAAGAAAAAGCAGCCGAGGTGCAAAGAAAAACTTTAAAAAGACCTTGAATAAAAAAGAGCATATTAAAATGCCAAAAGATTAAGCTGATTAATAGGAATTAAATTTATGCTTAAAGCGCAAACATGGACGTCTGATGGCTTTTTAAATGTATTACACGTCAGTGATAGAATAAAAGTAAAGAACAAGGCCATAAAGTGTCAGCTTTCCTAATGGCTGTAAATGAATCAGAACAGCTCTGTAGGTGTGTGTGTGTGTGTGTGTGAGAGTTTCAAAAAGGTAGACACGTACACTGATGAAATGGTCGCATGCATTAGGGTGTGGGCGTATCATCTGAAGGGTAAATGACATGCAGATGACCTCATCCTGTTTGGCTGCGTCAGCTACAGGTTCAGTTATGCTTCAGCTGATAAACGGATTGGGGAGATAATGGCAGCAGCAGCAGAACTTGGATGCTTATCGCTTGTTTTCCATGTTGCAATCGTGGTAAAATGATTTTATTGTTGTTCTTCTACAGTAGCAGTCACATTGAAGAACTTGGGCACACATTTTTATGCGTTTTGTTAATTCAGTATGTAGAAACAGCGGCGACATTAATGAAGCAGATCCCATATTGTGTTGCATGAATAAATTTAAAATTTAAATACGTTTCTGTCTGTTGTGGACTCTACTGTTAAAAGTATTTTCATTACTTAACCATTTTAAAAACCTCTTATTTTTGTAAACCAGGGAAATAAATATCATCATAAATCAGTTAAGCTGTTGAATTTTCTTCCACATAAATTTGACTTACTTGAAAATTCAATAATGTCCAAATGAGCTGAACATTTAAAGATGTTGGTTTTTGTCTTTTCAAAAAAATTAAACAAAAAACAAACAAAAAAAAAAAACATTGCCTTCATAGTATTGTTATTATTTGCATTTTAAAAGTTCTAGCATACATCATTTTGTATGCTTTATAATAGTTCTTTGGGACCTGGCAATTATGGCTTAAAGAAATCTTCTCAACATTTGATTGAGGGCAGTATATGCCATTGAACTGGATAAAGACATAAAGTAACGAAATAAATCTGAGGCTTTGACTTGCACTGAAAATTGAACAGACATGAAGTAACTTGGGAAAGTTACTTCTCCACAGGAAGTAAAAAATCTGCTTCATCTCACGCAGTTTGCGTCCTGCTATGCCAGCGTCCAGCCCCTGCAGCTGTTTGGCAGGGGACCCGCAGGCCGCAACTACCTGTCGCTCCTCAAGTACCGGGGCCCTCGTTGCGCCCCGCTGCCCCGCCTGGCCTGCCACGCCCCGAGAATGACCCTGTGGCAGATCTGCCGCATGCTAAAGGTGATGAAGCAGGTCAGGAACCGAGAAGCTGCTGCAAGCGCCAGGTGAGAAACAGCAAATGTGCAGCACAAATGTAGAACTGAAAATACCAAAACCTCTGACACGCCAAGATAGATTATTAATCACTGAACCAGTTAAGATCCCACTGCTACCTGTGGAGGAGCTGCAGAGGTTCACAGCTCAGGTGGGAGAAGAAGAGTGTTATTCATGCACTCCACAAAACCTGGCCTTATGGAACAGCCTGAAGGAGTCCCATGTAATGCATGTCCTGTTCAGCGCATGCTGGTGGGATCATTCTGCTGTGGGAATTATTTTCTGCTCAGTTTACTGGAAACTGGATGTTCCTGAATTCAATCTGCTAATTCCTGTATTTATGTTAAATACAAAAAAATCTAAATACATTACATTACATTGACAGTTGTAGTTGTTACATGACAAAAAAATGCAACGTGAAAACATGAACAAAATGTAGTAGAATATCCCAAATTTAGATATGTGTAACATTTTCTACTAACTTCTTGCTGTTAACTGTTCAATTATGTCATTTTGAGAAGTCATAGCTTTTAAGAAAGAGACATTAAGAGGTGTCTTTGTTTTTGTTTAGTTTTTTTTAATCAACACCTTAATGTTAATCATTTGAGCCATACCAGAGGCCTACATCCTGCAGGCCTCTGGTCCTTGAGGACAGGTTTGATCTGGTTTTCATGCGATCGCGCAGCCTGTTTGTGCAGGTTTCTGTCATCTGTCCTCCTCAGATCACTCCCTCCTTCTCACACGGGAGCCATGGGAGTCAGCTGTTAATAATTCAGCACTTTCTTCAGTGTCTCTCTGGAGAACAAAAACTTGGGTCTCACTTCCTCCTCTCGTTTCTCAGCCTCTGTGTCCGGTTTCTCTTTGTGTCCGCACAGGAAGCAGGGCTCCTCATCTCCAGCCCCGGCGTCGCCGGGGGTCAAGTCGGAGAGGAAATGTGCCCCCTGTTGTCTCAGGCGCAACCGCAGCTTAAGACGAGTTAGCTGACCCACCGACTCCAGAGTTGAACCAGCAGAAACCAGTTTACCGCCCAGTTCTGACTGTCGAGGAGACGTGGGAGGTTCTCCTCATCATCAACTTTTTCAGTCTAACCTGAAAAGAGGATGACTTGAATTTGGAGAGCTGTACGAATATGTTGGTGGAGGATTGAGTGGTTGTCCTTCAGGAGTGCCTCAGATGAAAGTGGAGAGTTTCTCAAAAAAGTCATTTAAGCTACATTTCTGTTTTCACTTCGTCTCTACAGCGTCCATCTTTATGACAGACATAAGATGTTTTCTTTCTTCTGGACTTTGGTTGACTTATTCCGATAATGATATAACATGATAACAGTGATGTCTCTATTAAAGTTAAGAAGAAAACTTTCAACACGTGATTAATATAAATTTGTGGCATGGCTGCCCAGTTTGAATTACATGATAAAATAAAAATTGACATTTGTAAAATGTCAGATGGTCTGCTTGTTTTTTTTCCCCTCACAGAATTAATGCGTTGGTGCCTATTGAATAAAACATGGGAAATTCAGATCAAACGGAGAATTTACTCATTCTTTATCTGACTAAAACTAGAAAATAATGTTCTTTCAAATAAAAATACCTATCTTTATTTAATGAAAATCTGAAGAGACAAATGCAAGCTTGAATTAAGTGCTTGTTGAATTGAAAATTACTGCAAAAACATTAAAATCAGATGTACATCCTGCTGTGCAAAACTGAAAATTTGGGAGTGTAACAGCCAAGCAGCAAGGAGGAATAAAACAAATGGGCGTTTTAAAAACAAAACAAAAATTTATCGGGTTTTAATTCATGTTCCACCAAGTAGACACTGAATGTCCTCTGATCACACCATGCTTGGGTTCAGGTGGTGCTGGTGGAAAAATACATAGACAAAGAAATGTATTTAGGTTTGTTTTGGACCGTTGTGGTGATTATTCAAATTATTTGGAAGGGACACCCTTCATTCACTGGCCCACCGACTCTGACTCAGAGTGAATTTGCTCTTCTGCTTTGAGTCAGCTGAAGTGCTTCTGGCGTCTGCTCAGAATCCATTCTGGATCCTTACCGGTCTCTGACATCGTCCTGAGAAAAGTTTTCCCCAGTCCTCACGCAATCTGAGCTTTGACTAGGTCCAGGTCTTTCCATTTCTTAATTCCCGTCCACATATTGTTGGCTGAGCTGATGTGTTTTGCACTGTTTTCATGTCACAGGAACCACTTCTGTTTTTACAGGAGGAAGTTAAAGTTATCTTCAAGCAGCCTTTGATTCTTAAAAGTCATGGTGATTTCTGTGATGGTGAGCGGGACAGGTCAAAGAACCCCCAAACAATGTCAGAATAATTACATTTTACATTTATCTGTTCAAAGAATAATGTCCAATAAACCCTGGTCTTTGTCTCTCTAGGATAGAGTGATTAGCCTTCATGTTTTCCTTAGAGAGTAAAAGTTTTCCATTAGCTCAATTTTGATTGTAGAGATATGCACTTTCATACAAACAGCAGAAAATAAAACTGCAGGCCAGTGGTGACATTTTATGGTTTTGGGGACTTCTTAAAACATCTTATAGTCTGCACATGATGACATGATGACAGGATACATGGTGTGGTGAAAATGTCCCTGTCCCTGTGTCCATTTGTAAACTAATCAGATTTTTATTTATTTATTTATTGAAATAATAGCTTCTTTCTCTCTGAGTGGTCCTTCAGTAATATGTACACTAAACAGATGAAACAACAGCCCAGCTTTACACTGGAATAGCAGAGAGCTGACCAATGGTTTTCTGAAGGGTATAGCACTAATTGGACTAGTCGTCTGTTGAATGTTTCATGACTTGGGTGCATGTGAGGAGTGGATGTGCGTTTGTTTCAGGGTGGACCTGAATGTGAGCCCCAGTTTGTCCAACAGGAAGCTAAAGCTCTGGTTTCTGTACAAGCAGGAAGGCGATACCTCAGAGCTCCAATCAAGAACAAACAACTCATTGGTGACCTGTAGAGGGGAACCGTGACACCCTGGGGAACTTTTTCGTTTTTTCTTTTTTGCAACCTTGACATCAACCTCAGTGCTCACTGTACCACTATTTAGCAAAATTTTGAAAGTTCTCTATTTGAGTTTTGCATCAATTTAAATTGCAATAATCACAACTTGATGAAGACATACATGAAGTTGATGACATATAACTTGATGTATGTCATTGAATGGTAATAGACATACAGAGAGAAAATTAATCAACTAATAACTAATCTGCTGTTTCGTTAATCTGGGACAAACTATATGGATTTTCACAACTTTTGTTCAACACAGCAAGTCTAAAAGTTGTCATAATGAAGTCGATCATGTTAATGATTTCTAAAAAACAATGTGAAAATGTAAATTTTTTTTAATAGCTTAAATACTAGCTGACTGCACCTCTGCAAACATACACACCAGTAAAGGTGATGTTGACAAGTCACTATGCGGGGAGCTGATACATCTAGAGCAGGCACCAAAGGATTCAAACTGAGAGTGAGATGATGCATTACAGACAAATCCCAAGCACCCAGCAGCCAAGACAGTGACTGAAGCTCCGAGCAGAGAAGATAAACCGCATACCCGTCAGACATAATTACCAGCTTGGCTCCTACCAGGCAACCAACCAATTTAAAGAAACCCGACCAGTTCTGCTAAGAACAGTCATCAAATATCCAGGCAGTATGTCAGTAACTTGTTTGAGGCTACAAAAAGCATTTGGTCTTTCTGCAACTTGCCAATGGACATTTAACCAGTTATTACAGGGTGTTCTTTATGAGTATACTTGAGAAATTTATAACTTCTTTTGATTAGAGAAAACCCACAATAAATAAAAACTTTTACTGCCATTTCCTGTTTTTTTTTTTCTTTCTTTTTCTTCAAAGAGTGTTGGGAATGTTAGGTAAAAATGGGCTTTTTTTTTTTTTTTTTTTTTTAACTCTATATCAAGTTATAATGTCTTTTCTTCATCACAAACATACCTGGAGTGCCGCTTTGATTCTTTCATGCATGTTTGAGATCCTCAAGTTTCCTGTGGCAGACATTCAGGGGTTCCTAAATGCCTGATCACAAATGCGCCGACTATTTACTCAAAGTTCTGCCTTGGAGCACCCGTCCCGCAGAGCACTCCTCCCTCACAACTCCACAGCAAGAAAGCACATTTAAAATGGGGCTTTTTAGTCCATATGTCCGATCCAAGTTTAACCAAAACAAAGAAAGTGCATGTAAGGTTGCCCCACATGGACAACCTGAACTTTTTCACCACTTTTTCACATTCTGTAAACAAATAAATCCTCATCTTTTCAACAAATTATTGCCCAGGAGGAATGAAACCACTCACAACATAATAGATTCATCTAAATAAAAATCATTTATTTGTCATTAATATTATATTTATCATATTATCTAGAGAGTCCACCATGCCATCAGATCTGGAGTAGTGCTAAGACGCCTGTGGTCTGTTGGGGAGGAGGAAGATGGAAAGGCAAAGACGGGCAGGGAAAGAAAATAAAAAAATTTTTTTTTAAAAAAATCAGACCTCCTGTTCATTCTCCATGCTGATGCAGTCGAGGAAGAAGGAAACAGAAAAGGGGGATGAAAGGATGACAAACAAGAGGACTTTAAATGTCTTTGTTGACCTACATGAGACCCAGACAGGACGGGACAGGAAGCAGTCAAAGGAGTGGGGAGCAGCAGCTTCGAGGTCAGTGGTCAGATTGCCAGACGGGAAACCAGGACGAGCCAATCACAAACCGTCACAGAGGAGGAGGAGCAGGGCGTTTTTTTTTTTTGTTGTTGTTGTTGTTTGTGTGTGTTTGTTTCTGCATCTGTTTGTGTTTGGAGACGTGTGCTTTCATTGACGTTTGTCCGTGTGAACGTTTCTGTGAATGTGTAAACTGGTCCGAGTCGGTTTGAGCCATTTGTTGCTGTACACTTCGTCAAAGTTTCTGACACAAGCGGTTACAAAGTTGAGGTAACAGACATCCATCTTCCTTCCACTTCTGTGAAAAGAGCAAAAAAGAGCAATCGATTACTTTGACGGCATCTTGGCTCTTTAGTGATCACTGATCGCTAGTGATGGGTCCCGGCAGCACTGATGCGTCGGCGCACGCATCAAGCCCTTGGACAAAACCCCGTGTCGGTGCGCGCATTGCTTTCAGAAAGTCACAGGACCGTCACACAAACTGCTTCGACATGACACTGGCGCGCCAACACTGTGTGTATAAGGAAGCGGATCTGACAATGAAATACATTTGCCAAAAGAATGTTTGATTTTTAACGGTACAGCGTCAACTATGGCGCAACCTCAAGGCAGACGAAAGGTTTCAGTTTGGGACCTTTTTGATCTTACATCAGAAAATAAGGTATTGGTTATCACTTCGCTGTGGTTTCATCCGGTTCTTTTCAGTTTCTACTTGATCCATCTGAATCCAAATTCAGCTGAAATTGACTCTTAGTTTACTTTCATATTATGTTCTGCAGGTCAAGTGTCGCATATGTTTGACAGAACTGTCTTATTTAAATAAATCCACCTCCTCAATGCGTCACAATGGAGTCCCAGACACACCTAGAATAAACTCAGCCATTCCACAAATGACTCAGCTGCTTTTTATAGATTATTTCATATAAATGTATTGTTTACTTAATTTTTTTCTACAACAGGAGAAGTTGTGTCAAAAAAGCATAACGGACGAAATTTCAAAATGTTGGAAAAACTTATTTTTTTTTAAATGAAAATTTGTGAAAACAAACAAACAAACAAACAAACAAACAAACAAACAAACAAACAAACAAACAAACAAACAAACAAACAAACAGTCCGAAAGCATCCTTATTCCAAACACGTTCACTTAAATTTTCATCACTTGGTACTTGTTCACATTATTTATTGACTGTACCAAAGAATATCAAATATATTTTTAATTTAACTGAAGATATGACATAATACAATACATAATGTACAAGAAAATACAATGACTTAAATCTTATTGTATGGACTAGGTCATCGAATCAGGATTTGTAATGTCCAGCAGGTATTCAGTGATACAGTATCGACACAGTATCAATACAGTTTTGCTATCAGTCGAAACGCTTCATCGCAATGATTTTAAAACATTACATCTCAAAAGTTAAGCTGCAAGGCAACATTTGTGTTACTGTGGAAGGAAATGGAAAGGTTTTTAATTCCAGTATTATAGGTCTTACTGACCTATAACGCCCTCTAGAGGCTAAAATGAGGAGGAATCTTTTAGGCACGACAAATGAGACCAAATGAGTCGTGGCTAACGGGCATGATTCAAGAACACCGGTCCTCCTTCCACTGACATAAAGACAAAAAAATATAAACTTAGTGAAATCAAGGGGAACAACATCAGTCAGCCAAAATAAGAACAATTTTTTGGTTTAATTTCTTTGATTTTTTTTTCCTAAACCAAGTCAATAGTTTTGGTAATGTTTTTTTTTTTAAATGACAAAATAATAATTTTTAAAAAATGAAGGACCATTTATTTTAATGATTACACCTACAAACAAACCACTGAGCCACTGAGCAATTTGAACCAGAGGCTCTGAAGGCCAAGTTAGCTATAAGGAGTCCAAAGTAGAACCAGTAAAAGTTGAACAATAAATCAATAGCGAAAACATAATTAATACATTATACTCTAAGTTACTGCTTTTAACAAAGAAACACTTATTTTATTGATTATTCTTGAAAAAAAGTAATTAGATCTCTGTAGAAAATGTTAGTTATCAGCTTCAACACCCAGAAAATGTCTGAACTAGTTCAAACCACCTCTCGACAACACTTTTAGAAGAGCAACAATTCCCAGAAGATCAGATACATCCACTCTAGAACAAACTGGAATATATATATTGCAGTAACATTAAACAATATTTACCTTTCATCGTGCTGTAGTGTTGCCACTAGAAACCATGTTGTTGTCAGAGTTTGATAGAGACTGCTCCTTTACTACAGGATCTGCAGGGACGAAAAAGGGAGCCACTTTCAGTTTTGCACATTCACTCAATTAGATCAGCCCTACCGGATCTTTGGTGGACGACCTACAAGTGTAGCTGTGATGCTTACAGAAGTAGGGGTGCTCCATGGCCTCGGTGGCTGTCAGTCTCTGTTGGTGGTCGTAGCGGAGCAGCTTATCCAGCAGGTCCAGAGCTTCAGGACTCACTAAATGCTGGTTCTCAGTCTGCACAAACTGTTCCCATCGCTTCCTGCTCTGCCTGCATACACAGAAATAAAGCATGCACACGTTTTCAAAGCTTAGTAAAAGTTTGAACGAATATTGCACCAGATCACTCATGATTAGTCAAATATTAAAGCTTCTTTTTCGCAGGTCATGATGCTCATCTGAGCTGCAGGAGGAAAGTCCAGACTAACTCATTATCATCAGCGGAGCAAGAGATTGATGCTCCGCAGCAGATGGGTGTGTCTCATAGCAATGCAATGGAACAACATCAGCAACGACCTTACAAAGAAATGGTTTCCGTCCATCAATCTGGGAAGGATTACTTGGCCGTTTCTGAATAATTCAAAGTCCGTGACTCTCAAAAGGAGGAAAGATCACCTACAATTTTAATACAGTTACAGACATACTTAGGAGTGGATGTTCCACCAAGTACAACTGCAACATTTGGGGAAAACTAAGCCAAATCTATGAGTGCAAACACCTTGTATCAACTGTCAGCAAAGGACGGGACATTATCGGCAAAACCAGCCGATTATATCTGTATTTGAGGGTATTCCACAGAGAAATGAGTGAAATAACAGCAGAAACTTGGCCCAAACTGGGCTAAAAATAAGACAATCACACCAAACAGAGTGGCAGAATAACTGCTGAAGATGGCTGAAAAAGACAAGTCAAGATTTTCCAATAGCCTAGTCAAAGTGCAGACCTCTGCAGGGTTGAACTGTTCTAATGAGACAAATTGAATGATGATAATCAGCTACTTCTAGTTATTGCTGCCGAATCTCGGGATCATTTTAAGTGTTTGACTGTGACGCCACTTTTCAAGAGTCATATTTTGTTCATTCTTCACACATTTTCCTCATTTAAGGACTTGGTGGAGACCAGAGGATTTTTCATTTTGTGCTCTGGGCTCTCAGGCATTACACTCTACATGAAAAAGTATTGCTCTGACGGTCTGAGGACGGTCAGGTGTGGAGTGGACTTACTGTCCTAGCAGGTCTTTGAAACGTGGGTCCAGTTCGATGTGATATTTCCGCAGGTAACCGAACAGCTCGTCGGTCCCCAGGACTTTGGCAATTCTCACCAGCTGCAGACCAAAACCAAACAGAATCAGACCACAAACCTTTTAAAAACAAGACTTCTAAAACACATTTTCCTTCGATTATCAGTTTGCCACCCTCTAATAATGAGCGCTCCGCTCCGCTGTGCTCCGGTCAGGTACCTGGTCGTAATTGTCTTGTCCGTGGAAGAATGGTTCTTTCTGAAAGATCATGCTGGCCAGCATGCATCCCAGACTCCACATGTCTAAACTGTAGTCATACATCTGCAACACAAAGACACCCAGCTGGTGAAAAGAACAGGAGGCATCAGATCCAACCCTGTGTAGACAAATTTAATAAACAAATCAGCTCTGCCTTGCAGATAAAGCCACTTTGGTTGAGACAGCCTGCAGATAACAATGCATGCAGACGTCTTTACTTCCTGCTTTAAGTCTCTTCCTAAAACCCGATGGCCCAGTTTCCGTCGACATCCTCCTTAATAGCCCTAATTTTATTAAGGTTTTCATATATATATATATATATTTCTTTTTAATTTCTTGGTTTTATGTATTTTGTAAAGAGCTTTGGGCGAACCTGCTGTTTTGTAAATGTATTTTAAAAATAAGCGAGCTGTTTGGTTTCAGGTTGATGCTACCTGGTAGTCCACCAGAAGTTCGGGGCCTTTAAAGTACCGAGAGGCCACTCTGACGTTGTACTCCTGGGACGGGTGGTAAAACTCTGCCAGCCCCCAGTCTATAAGGCGTAGCTGTAGAGGAAACACAAGAGAATCAGTCCTTTGTTGAACAGCAAACGAACACAGCAGCACCTGTAACACACGCAGCTGCAGCACGCCTGTGTTCATCTGCTGCCCCCTGCTGGACAAAGCAAACTCATGTTTTTGCTCACCCAGGACTAAAACCTCCAGTAGTTTTCTTAGAAAGTCGTCACCAGTTGTTCAAACCCTACGGACCTTCACAACACACTGCCATGTTGTACTGCTGCATTAAAAAAAAGTGGATGAAACCAGGAACAACAGCTGCCACCCAATTTCACAACCTTGAACCTCCGTTTGGTACTGAAAACACTCCGAGGGAACAAGTCGACAGAAATGAACAAAAACCCTCAAAGGACGGAGTTTCTAACCACAAAGGCAGTATCGAGTGGAAATAAATAATAATAAGAAGAAAAGTGTCACGTTGAGGCTTTCAATGCAATGGATCCAGAACGTTTGTGGCAGCAGACTCCGTTCCATGTACTTCACACGAAACTTTTTTCCACAATTCAGGCACTTTGAAACCCCTTAAAATTGGAGCGTTTGTTCAAACTGTCTGTTCTTTCAGGCGCTCCTACTCACATTGAGAAAACGGGGACATTCATTAAATGGGAAAATGTTTGTTGTAACAACAGGAAGCTCGTTTATGCAGATGGAAATGACCTCCGCTGTTGTTTTAATAATCTAACTCCAAATGCACCCACACGAGGGCTGAAAGATCGCGTTAATGCAATACCTACTCCTATTCAAAATGGGGTGAAAAAAAACACAATAAAAGCCGCAGAGGAAAATAAACCGGGAGCTGCAGCAGCAGGGCGACAGATAATACCCAGCGTGCGTGAGGGGGAAACGAAAACAAATGGGAGGCTATTTAAAGCACCACCTACCTTTCTTAACTGGTGGTCGATCATCACGTTGTGAGGTTTGACGTCGCGGTGCATGATTCCCATACTGTGACAGTAGTCCAGGGCCTGGTGGTGGAACGTGGAAATGAGAAAGAAAATAAAAGAGAGGAACTGAGATCTGATCTCAAAGAGGGAACGGAGAGGGGGAGGGAGGCGTAATAAACATGTCTCACCTTCAGTAGTTCGTACATGTAGAAACGAATGTCATAATCCGTCAACTTCTGGTACAACTCCTGCAGAGACGAAACAAAAGGTGCATCAGGGCGGCTGCTGTAGCGAAATCTGAAGAACGGCAGAAAGGAGACAGCATCAAGAGGAAAAAGGGAGGCGGAGAATTGTACCTTAAAGTCTGTGTTATTGATGGATTCAAACACGAGTGCTGGAGTCCTCGACTGCGCGGCCACCAGAGAGACAGAGAGACAGAGAGTCAGGAAAACAGACAGACGCTGCTGAAGCTCCGTTTCAATCAAACGGCTCAAAACTATAAACCCGAAATCATTATTTTCTTGCTCCTGGTTCACTTGCAGAACAGACGCACAAAACAGACCCTGCTGCAGCGCTGCAGAGCGTCCTGGCCGAGTCACAGCACATAAAAGATATTCTTCCTTCCCAATCTCATCATAATACTTTCACTCAGAACAAAAAAGTTCAAGTTCACTTGTTCTTGTTCTCTTGTTTTCGACCAGCATCAAAGAAATGTGCTTGTGAGCACACGCCGACTAAACACGCAACATATGAAAGTTTTTTGTTTTTTTTTTTTAGTAATCTGTCTTTCAACAGCTTTCCAGTTTTTGGAAAAATAAAGATTTGTCTGAGTTGAAAAAGGTCATCCAAAAGCATTTCAGAGCCTACATGCTTGTTTTGTCCTCAAAATACAATAAAAAAAACCTAAAAAAAAAAAACCACACTTGACTTGGCAAGGCAAAATTGCAAGCAATAGTCAAGCTTAAACTGTCATCTTATTTTGCACACAGAATATCCCCAGTAACTTTCATATCACATTGTGTTAGAACTACTTTAAAAGTAAACTCTCTTTATGGATGTCATACGTTTTAATTTCATCACAAATTGAAGCCTCTAAAAGCTTAAGGCAACTGAAAAAAAAATCATATCGGTGCATCGCAAAAGTAGCAAAACATCTGATTATTAACCCCCAAAATTGTGATCCACTCAAAATATTTCATTCCCAACACCAACTCTTACTCTGCTCTGCATTTCCATTAAAAAAAAATAATATTAAAAAAACCACAAGACGAGCAGACCTACCACCGGGTCTTTGACTGTGTCCACGAGACGGATTATGTTGGTCCCCCCTCGCAGGTTTTCCAGGATCTTTATCTCTCGCTTGATCTTCTTCTTCTTGACAGGCTGAATCGATGGACGAAAAGCAGAAAAAGAAAAAAAAAAAAAAAACATAAACAAAAAAAATTCACAATTTAACGGCGAAGTCTCAGATGGGGAGACGAAGAAGCAAAATTACATTAATATGGGAGAGCAGGAATGTTTGCCAACATGCAGTTTCAGGAATCTGCTGATGCTGCTCTCCTCGGCGCTGCTGCTCTCTGCTCTCCTCAGCATCTTTCTCCTTCAGCTCCGCGCTCACATTTAACTGACTGACGGCTAATCCTCGCCTCTCGGCTGAGACACCTCCGCTTATTTTTGGGTTATCTTGTAATCTTTGCGGCTGAACGGGAGCTGGAGCCGCGCAGAAGCTTATTGCCATGGTTATTTTAAAGAAGGAACCCTTTAAGGACCCCATATAATGACAATTTTATTACTAAATATTGCAAGGAGCTGAGAAAAATGGCCCATTTCCTCACTCGTTGTTACTCTTTCATTATGATGCTTCCAAAATATCCTAAGGCCTTCAATGACTTGGACACAGAGACTCCATCCAGCAAGCAGAATATATTATTTGCATGAAAACTGTACGTTCCTGACACTTGGACTATAATTACCAGCAAAACACTGCACAGAAGTCTTTGCAACACTAATATCACAGACTGACACAGTAATGGCAATATAAGTGAGTGATATCTTGCCTAGCTCTCGTGAGCGCCTTCACAGGGCATCTTGCTCGTTTAGAGCTTGCAGTTGTTTGCCATCGCCACACCAAGATGGACAGACATCAGCAACAACCACAAAGAAGAAATGAATGCTGATCATCTATCTTGAAAATGTGACAGAGCAATTTCCCCATCTATTTTTTTAAATTTATTGCGCGATAGTGAGAAAGAGGAAAACGTCGTTTAAAAAGCTGCCGGTCTTCCCAGGGGTCAATCTCTGAGCAAATTCTTTATTCTTTATTCCTACACAGCACTTTGATGAAGTTGGATGGAAAATGTCGTCAGGGTTACTTCTATTGAAGGTGGCGTCGACAGGCTGTTGAAACGTGGGGTGTACTTAGTTTGTAGCAACAGCGTAAAACTCGTTTTGCCCGTCAGGTTAGACTGAAATCAAGTAGAACCTTGTAAGAACCAGATCATTCAACTGAAGGCTTTCCAGACACCCAGATCCATGTCTGCTGATGTTCATCTGCGAAACAACCGACCAATCGCAGCGGAGTGGGACACCCCTAACACTGACCCACTTCAGCACTGAAACCTGGAGACTGAAAACATTTGTGGAAAGGAATCATCTGGCTGAAGTAGCCAGGTTGGTTTATTTGCTTGCATGTACAGATATGCAGCAACAATCCACGGCTGTGGTTTAAATCTTCTGCTCGGATTTCCAACAGCAGCAGGAGAGGTTCGTTAGCCGGGCTGCAATTAGAGCCAAAGCTGCGACTACAGACAGACTTCCTGTTCGAGCTGTAAAATGGCGGCTCCTGAAATGCTTGGTTCTTTGAGCCTGGCTTACTGGAGCATTTTATTTTTGCATCTTGAAGGTCTTAGATGAATGTGTTTTTGTCTTAAAAGCCCCAAATATCATCTCCAGGTTTCATGTTCTGCAAAAAAAACATCTGACTAACACTCAACAAAATTGAATTCATCATCTACTGACCATTAAAGATCAAAGCCTCAAAAGATGAGGATGTAACGTACAAAATATATACCTGGATTTTTATTTGATTTTATTACTTGCCATTTGACTGGTTAGCTAATTTGCTATGTCCAGGAGAGACTGTCCCGTTCAGTCCCTAAACGTTGTAAGAGAACAACATACGGTCCTCCTGGTGGGTTCTGTATCCACATCTCCATCACATTAGGCCTTCCTAATCAAGACACGCAAAACTACCACAAATCAACGCTTCAGATGTGGAACCACAAGAACTCAACTATGAGATCTCCAGCTCATCTCTAATGCTGAGGAAGCCAGTTGTCTGGAGGATCTCATTTTTCACAGGTAAGCGGTGGAATGTGGATGGACCAGAGCATCAACTGCATCACTGCAGACAACATCCAGATCTGTCCAGCCAGCTCCTCTGCAATCCTCCAGTACAACATTGCTATTTTGCACACAGACAAATAATAATTCAGCTTGTTCAAGCAATTTAGGTTTTTTTTTTTTCCAGCCCGTACTTATCTGGTCCTGGACAATGTTAAGTTTTATGAATCCATATTTTTTCTACAGTGCCAAGAAATCCTGTGGAAAATGGATCCCAGAACAAATCACATGCTGCATGTCTGTCTGTGCCAAAGGGACATTTACTTTTATCTTTTATATTTATGTACTAGAGGTTAAAGCAAAATTGAAGTGTTTGTTTTAACCTCCAGACAGGCCTTTGGGTCAACCTTAGACAAGACCGAGGACTTTGGAGGAAAAGACTTCGTGAGGAGGAAACAGGTGCAGAAAACAACTGAACAACTGACAGGAAAAAAAAGCACATGAATCAGTCTTCCCTGTTGCACTTCTTTCTTCCACCAAACTTCCCATGAATATGTTTGATACAGGCTGTTCACCCTGTGAACATCCCGTTTCTTCAGCAATGACCTTTTGCGTTTGACCCTCCTTGTGGGGAGTGTCAGTGACTGTCAAGTCAGCGATGTTCCCCTGGAATGTGCATGTCATGGCAAAACACTTCTGAACTAAAAGAGCCACTTTTCTATGGCGTTTAGTTTTAATATGACCTGAAATTCTGAATTCACGAAGTAATTCCTAATTGGTTTTCTTTTTCTTCTCATGTCAGCTGCAGCAGTACGAGACCTGCTCACCTTGAGGATCTTGACCACAACCTTCTCATTGTTAGTGATGTTGATAGCCTCGAACACCTCACTGTACTTCCCTCTGCCCAGCTTACGGACCAGCTGGTAGTCCTCCTGGTTGCTGCAGAGACAAAACAGAAGAGCAGCATGTGTGACAAAAATAATCTTTTTTTTTTTTTAAAGTATTGTTTAGGCTCTGTTGTGAAAATCTCGCTCAGATCTCAGGGCTTTTGGACAACAGACGTGTGGAGGAAAGGACAGAGATGCGGGGGAATGAAGTGCCAGACAGACTGGAGGACAACCGTGGTGTCATCACACCCTCACGGCTCCGTGTTTAATAATACACCCCCATCTGCCACAGTTTCCCCCTCTGCAATCTCCACACAGACGAATGCAGCTAAGCTGAAATGTCCTTACTTCCAGTTCGGAACGTGGGCCTCGTAGTCCCAGTACTCCCGGCTCTTCAGGGTGTTGACGTCTGCGTACACACGGGCCTTGCTCCCGGCCACCGGACCCGGCATGGTGGGACCCGTGGCTCGGACGCCGCGGCGCGGGCGTCACGGAGGCCTGC
Organism: Poeciliopsis turrubarensis; assembly: GCA_010277015.1. NCBI lineage: Eukaryota > Metazoa > Chordata > Actinopteri > Cyprinodontiformes > Poeciliidae > Poeciliopsis > Poeciliopsis turrubarensis. The sequence goes on from VMRN01000019.1 coordinate 3,761,522, forward strand.
CGCGGTGTGGATGGTTGGACCGACTCTGGGAGGCTGGTGAGGATTTAAGGAACGGTGGGGCAGCTGCGTGTGGGAGGAAAGTGGAACACGCCAGCCAGCTGGTTTGCAGAGAGGAGAGGAAAAATAATAATAATAAAAAAAAAAATTAAAAAAAAAAAGGAATCAGCCTTGAGGACCAGAGATGTCCGCGGGGGTCGTCGCAGGCTGAAGCCGCCTTGCAGCGCTTCTTGATCGGATTATTAAAGGCAACAGACCCGATGAAGGTTTATAATAGAAGTAGGAGATGATGGTGCTACACACAGGGATGTGGATCAGGCGGCATCGGGGGTGCTGAGGTAGAGAGGAGGCGGACCCGAAAAAGGCAGAAGAGAAGCAGAGAGAAGGGAGCTTCTGATCGGGATTCCTGCATCGAGTGATGGACGACGATAGGCGGGATGCCCCCGGAGCTCCAGAGCCAGCTAATCAATCAACGCTCGATGTGACAGATCGGTAGCGGGGTCGACCAGAGGCAGAGAGGGGGCGGTGGAAGCAGCAGCGGAGATCGATGTTGTTAGCTCACGGTAGCGCCGAGATGTCGCACCGTCGGGGAGCGCTCGGCTCCGGGTACGGACATCGGCGGAGCCCGCGTCATGTGCAACGGCTGTGCGGGGCAAGCGGGACCTTGTCTTCCCCTTGCCGCACGCAAACTTCAGGGGCCCGGGTTTCGGGAGTTAGCTCGGCAGCCCACGGACCTCCCCGGTGGTGGAGAACGCAGGAAGGGAGGCGGAGCGCGTGAAGGAGGAGCAGGAGGGAGGGAGATACCCGGGATGTGAAACCGCTGGTATCCGGGGTAAACTGCGCCATGCGTCAAGCGTCAACAAGGCCGCAGCGCCATCTAGCGACAGGAAATGACTACGGTGGTGTAAAGTAAAAAAAAAAAAAAAGAAAAAAGAACGTATTTTGTATGTGTCGCAATGCATGCACATATATTAAAAACACAATTATATAAATTAGAAAATATATTTTTGCATTTCTTGATACATGATTTATTTTTATTTTCTTTTTAAAGGTTAAAGAGTCAGGTTTTTATTTCAAGTACAGCAACAGACCCATAAAATAACCGGATAAATTTGTAAATGATATGAAATTTAACCGTGACGTATAAATTAACTTTTTTTTATTACGATGTACCTTATTAGTTATTAACAGTTAAGTACTGAATGATACATTAAATAAATGCATATATTTACATCCAATCTTACCAATATAATAATAGCATGTAATAATTAAATTAATTATTCAACTCTTGAACTTAAAATAGATATAGAGCTTTTAGAATGAACGACATTTATTGACAATTAGTAAATTTAAACTAAATCGTAGAAAAATAAACAAGCAAAAATTGTTGTAATTAAGTTATAAAATGATTATGATTAAGATAAACGCCATACTGATTTCTGAGAGCAACATGACAAAGTTAGTTAATTAGGAAATGTATTTTAAACTCTCAATTCTCTTGAATTAGTAATGAATATGAATACAAATCTAAAAACTTAAACCTCCAGGAAAGTTACATCTTCTATAGGCAGCTAAATTAATCTTCTTCAGATAACGTCACCGCTCAGAATTATAAATGAAAAAAAGTTTTATTTGTTAGTGCTCTGTGTAAATGGATGCTACAAACATACAGATGATCTCAGAATGAACTGTACTATGCCACAAAGGTTTTTCTTTTCCAAGTTTTCTCTTCAACGTCGTTCACATAAACCACAGAACAATTAAAAAATAAAAACGCTATAAAACAGGGAGGGAAAGTGCTGTGAAGAGGGGAAGAACAACAACAACAAAAAAAAAAGCAAACAAAACCTAACGGCAAGCATGCAGAGAGGAGGAAAACATCAGGGTTTGACGGGATCAGGGGTTTAGTGGTACTGAAGTATTTTTTTTTTCTTTCCCAGTAAAACCAGCAATAACTGAGGTTGGTATTATGCCTATGAAGAAGATTCCCACCCCCCTTGGATAACTATGGAGTAGATCTTTTCTACCAAGAACATATGAAGGATAAAATTATTTTTCTGAGAATTTGCAAGAATCCTCTAATACTCCAAAACAAATAATATAGACAGTGGCGACTGCTGTTCTTTGGCTTTGAACAGATGAATTATGTTTCTGGATATAAAAGCTTTCAAATGCACACTTTTAAATTTTAAACCAACCCCAAGACCCTGGTGTTCCACTCCCACAAAACACATATTATACCAATTTAATAAAAAGACCTAGATACCAAATAAACTAGCACAAACCATAAAAACACAGTCAAACTTCTCCTCAAAGTCTGCAAAAATGATAAAGTAATAAAAGAAGGATTTATGATTAGCTCCTTTTTACATTGAATGATTAAGAGATGAGGCATAAAGCAAATATATTAAGGCTGAATTGAAATGGACTCAACAATTTCTCATTTTGTAGAAAAGTCTTCAAAACACGTATTTAATACTGCACTCAAACCGTATAGGAGAGGAAAGGTGGACACATAAACACATAAACGTGTCACAGTCGACACGTAAACAAAGTGGCTTCTTGAGAGACACAACAATCTTGTGGCAATTTCAGATGATGATGATTCGGGTACAAACCCGTCCCGACAGAAACAACTTAACAGGAAACAACAGAATAAACTCCAGAGTCTTTTAGCACAGAGGTGCAGAACCGTCCAAGAGGAGCAGCTCAGCCTGGACAAACTTTAACAAAAAAACAAAAACAAAGGCGGAGAGACGGTCAAATCAGTTCTCTTAACGCTCTGAAATCCCCTGTTTAAAACGCAGTTTTTACATTCACACAATCAGACTCTCACAAAGGTTTCTCTTTGAGAGTCCCAGTAACATACTGGCACCATAAAACTACACAGACCAGAAAAACATCAACCACAAAAAAAAAAAAGGAGAGAATTTGTCAAAACGTTTCACATAGTAAAAAATTTGGAAAAAAAAAAATCTTCAGAAAAACAACTTCTGATATTTCTGATCATTTTGGCTCATATATACACACTGAGAGAGAGTATGATGAGAACAATGAATCAAAATATGTTAATAATTCTATATATGTCTAAACTGGCAGGTTTCATTAGATTTAATCATTTGGACTTTAACTGGTGGTTAAATTCGGTTCTGTAGAAAGTCTGAACCCTACATGGCACAGCATCATATACTAGTAATACTAGCAGCAGCTGAAATAAAACATGGGGAGCACATGCCCTCTGCTATCTGAATGTGACAATAGGTTCACAATGGTGCTATAGAGATACACAAAGTTAGATGTGAAGCTCCAGTCACAATAAAAAGAACGTACACTCTCTAATTTCACATGTCAGGATGTAGCCCGGTTCAAAAGTGATTCAGATCTGAATTCTGCGATACAAAACAGATTCTACACAATAAAAATGGAAAAGGAAATAAGTTGACACAATGCCAAAATGCAAGCTGCCCATACACTTCTTATTACAGCATCATTTGTAGTCCACCGTTCTTCAGTGAAACAGACTATGGAAAAGAAAGAAACAGCAGTTTCCATAAGTTTGTGTTCAAACTAGGCCTGTCGCGATAAACGATAAGTCAATTAATCGAACGATAAATTAAAACTATCGACCTCATTTTAATTATCGAGTATATCGTTTCTTCCTGCCTTTTTCTCTTACTGTTGATGACACTGAATGAAAAAAGGCTCAACTCCGGTGCTCTCCACTTCCTGACTTCCTTACTTCCTTAGTGTAATACCCAGCGCGCGCTGCACCATCTTATGTCGCGGATTGTCGGCCCATTATCAAAACCTGAGAGACACATTAGCGACAGAAATCCTCGGTATAACGGTTCGATCAAAACCATGTGGTGTCCAACAATGGACACAAAATAATAAATCCAGTTCACTAATTTTGAAACCAGGCATTAATCAATTCCTTACTACAATCTACCTGCAATGCATGTAGCTAGCGTCAGTCCTGACTGAATGAAAATCATTATAACTATTTATGTCACGTTAACGAAGAACAGCTGAAAAGTTACCGGGTTTTCTGGTAGAAATTTCGCTCCAACTCCTCCCCTAGTTATTGATATTTTCTTTGCAGGAACTGTTGAATAAACATTCATGTTGTTTCCGATGTCCGCTGGACTTCGGGTTGCGCCGTGTCAGCTGTTCGGGATTCCCTCCGTGTTTCCCCTCAGAAAGCAGGAGGAGAATCCGCGCTTTCTGATTGGCTACCGGTCACATTCAACAGGCCGCGTCACTCTCCCAGTCTGGATAAATCCTTGATTTAGATCGGAGCGGCACAACGATCTACCGTAACACACAACACTAGTGACGATCTCAGAACGAAGAACGTTCTAAGATTGTCATTCGTGGTAAAAAAAAATCCTGTAGTTTGAACTATTGCATCAGGCAGTCGGATGTCTTCTCTATTTAAATCTAATGATTACTGAAGGGCAATATACTATACAGACTTTATGATCTGCACTCTTTTGGTTGAATGCAGTATTTATTTCCACTTTGGCTTTATGTTGTTTAGTTTTTATTCAAGTACATTTATTGTTAATGGAAAATAAGAATCTTTTATTTTTGGTTTTGGTTGTTTTATTTATTTTGTGTATCAGTCCCAGTGTTATGTGTTCTTTTGAAAGTAAAGTGTATCTATCTTTGGCAGGAAATCGCATGTATTATTACGTAATTTCCATTAAATCAATGTAAAATGTCTTGAAACAATATTATCGTTTATCGCAATAAATTTTTGAGACAATTTATCGCCCAGCAAAATCTGTTATCGTGACAGGCCTAGTTCAAACAGTATTTACCTCAGCATCGGGTTGTGCAGTGCTTAAAAAAAAAAAAAAAAAAAAAAAGTGTACAAAAATCTAAGAGCTGCATCTCAGACTCTACAGGCCTCATTTAGCAAATTAAAGTTCCTGGCAGCATATTTAGCAAAGACTGAAGTGTGATTTATTTATTTTCGAAAGGGTTGAAGAAGAATAGTTTTTTTCTCTGTAAAAATAATTGCGGATAACGTGATTTACAATGTTGCATCTGAATGAGCTACAAGACCTCTGGAACCACGGAGAGTAATTTGCACAGACAAGACTAACGTAGAGAGGTTGAGCTATAATTCACGGTACTGTGTTTGCAGAAATCCAAGAATAATGTATCAGCGTTAAGTACAACAACAGCTCGAGCGACTGATATAGTGACACAAAAAAAGCTTTAACGTTATTACTGCTTGTGCACTTAGTTTTTCTACTTTATCTTTGTTTAATTAACGACAACAGCTTAAACTCAGTTGTGTGTCAGACTGTAAAAAGTGTGGAACCTCATAAAGACCAGCTCGCTATCATTATGTCTTGATATGTCAAACTCTAGACAGGAGGGTGTACTCTCTTTCCATCATAACTGGCAATTCTCATCTAAAAGTATTAAACATGGAAAAAAAAACAAAGCAAAAAAAAAAAGGGAAAGAAAAAAGGCATAACGGACAAATGAAAGCGAAAAACAGTAAATGATTCAAGAGGATCGAATGGATCCACTCGTACCACTAAAAACGGATGTTTTAGTAGCAAACAGCAAGTACGTTTGAATGATTTGCAGTGATAACATTTTGCTGTAGATGCCCCATGTTGTTTTGAAGCGCCAACGCTTTGAGGTCCCCTCAGGTTCACACGAGCAAAATGGGAAAACAGTTTAAAATCGAGTGTCTATTGAACATAGCTGGGGGTTAATATGTAAAATCAAATATTTTAGAGTAATCATGAACCAGCAGAGGCCTGACAGCGGCGCTCGTGGTCGAATACGTCTCTGTTTTAACCGCCATAATGCCATCACTGAGCATGGGTTGGACAAATAGAACACCAAGGTATAGAAGAAAAGAGAAGAGTCCAGTTGAACAGCCTTCTTTCAACTCAAGAAGATTCCTAAAAGAATGAATTAAACTGGAAATAATTTCTGATCGAAAATGCCAGGCCGTACTTCATGAAAATAAAGGAGACATTACACATTTTTCTGCAGTGCGTCTAAATAAATAGGAGAGATTTTACATCGCCCAAGACATGACTTGTAGGTTTTAAATCATCTTTAACTTTTTCAATTACGCGTCTTTGAAATTAAGTTTCATTTAGCCTTACGTTTTAGCTTACTGACATAATTTATATGTAATAAATAATCTATGATTCGACGGAATACAAAAGACTCATCTTAATTAAAGATGCACTGATCAAGCTTTTCTGGCCTAATACTGATATTTGGGCTTAAACTATTGAATCCAGTTTTCCACTATATCACATGAAAGAGAAAATAAAATATGTTAACAGTTGTTTGACAGTTTTGAATCACACAGAAAAGGAAGAGATTCCAAGACCATGCCAGTTTATGCATCTTATATTGCATACAAGTAGTCCTTCGCGATTGTGATGTTCCACAGATTGATTTTGTAAGTAAGAGTGGGATTTCATATACAGTATTGTCCATCTCTAAATTAGTAGCATTGAATGATGAGACAATGGGCCGATCCTAATCACTGTTTGACTAATTGATGCATCTCTAGTTTAAGTGCAATTTTTGTCCAAAGTTCTTTAAAACATCTAAGTTTAGTTTAGCTACAAAACTAAATAAATTTGAACATATCTTTTGTCTCAGTGTATTCAAATGTTAGAGAAATAATAATAATAAAAAAAAAGACATTTGGAGAGTTTTTTTCTTGACTGTTCAACCAGACCCAGAGTTTCCAATTTACTGTGATCAAAGAAATCTGAAAACGGTATGCAGTCCAGGACTGCCCTGAACGAGAGTGATGTTTGGCTTCATAAACAGCCTGTGGGTGGAGTGTTGATGGTTCTGTCCATTCAGGGAAAATTCTTTTTAAAAAGTCATGGCTCACATGCACTGTGGCACATTGTAACCGTCTCCATCGGACGTGTGCTGCACAGTGTGGTCCTGCAAAGAGCCCAAGTCACTGAAGCGCTCTCCGCACCATACACACTTGAATTGGCCCTCCCGGGAGTGCGTGCTCTGGTGTTTGATCAAGTGCTCACGCTGTTTGAAACCCTTGCTGCAGTGGTCACATTTGAAGGGTTTCTCTCCCGTGTGCACACGCCGGTGACGGTTCAGGTCCGACGAGTACTTGAAGCGCTTCTCGCAGTCAGAGCACTTCAGGGGCTTCTCCCTGGATGGGTCGCAGCGATGCTGGACGAACTCCGAGGAGGACAGGAAGCGGCGGTCGCAGAGCGAACACTTCAGCGGCTTCTCCTGGCAGTGGGAGTTCTGGTGGCGCTGCAAGGTGGAGCTCTTTTTGTATCCCTTCCCGCAGACGTCGCATTTGTACGGCTTGTCCGGCGAGGAGTTGGATGACTCCCCGCATTTATGTCTGAGTAGCTCTCCTGACTGGCTGAATTCCTTCTGGCAGGAGGCGCACTTGAACAGGTTGTCCATGCCGTGGACGTGCTGGTGATAGAGAAGGTGCGAGGGCTGCATGAAGCCTTTGTCGCACAAACTGCATCTGAAAGGTCGGTCTGAGGGGTCTTTGTGCGTCCGTCTGTGGCGCACGAGCGCGTAATGCTGTTTGAAGCTCATCTGGCACTCGTCGCAGTGAAAGGGCCGCTCCTCGGAGTGCGTGCGCTCGTGCTGCCGCAGGTCCGACGGCCGTTTAAACCCTTTCCCGCATGTGGCGCAGCGAAACGGTCGGGAACCCTGCGGGTGGCAGGGGTGATGAAGCAGTTCCGACGACTCTTTGAAGTGCAGCTCGCACAAGTTGCACTTGAACAAGTGCTCGCCCGAGTGAACGTACATGTGGCGGACGAGGTGCGAGCGGTGCTTGAAGCTCTTTTCGCACACGGCGCACTTGAACGGTCTCTCGTTGCTGTGCGTCCGCTGATGGTGCTGCAGGTGCGACGACTGGCTGAAAGCCTTGTCGCACGTGTCGCATTTGAAGGGCTTCTCCCCTGTGTGGACCCTCTCGTGTCGCGTGAGTTCTGAGAGGTGCTTGAAGCCCTTCTGGCAGACGGAGCACTTGTACGGACGGTCCCGAGCCGAGGGGAAAGGCAAGATGGACGAACTGCTGCCCGCCGACGCCCCGTCGCTGCTGGACGGCTGGGAGCTGCTCGAGGATGTGGGCGTCGTGTTCCCGGAGGAGCCCGGCCGATACGTCTTCTCGCATATGGAACACTTCATGGGGTTGCTGCTGTTGTGCGACGTGTGGTGCTGAGCCAACGAGGTAAGAAGAGAGAAGCCCATCTTACATACTCCACACACAAACGGCTTCTGCTCCACCTGAACACACTGGTGCTCCAGTAAGTCTGTGGCCTGATGGAAGATCTTTAGACACTGAGTGCACTGGAATGACCTGTCCTGACTCACCATGCACTGGTGTTCAAGCGGGTTAGCCAGGTGGGAGATGTCATGTCCACACGTCCCACACTTGTGTCCTGACTCTGTTCCCACCTGCAAAGAGCTTTGCTGGGCTTGAGAAGGATGTTGCCCCTGCTGTCCACCTGTATGTTGTTGCGTTCCCGCATGCTGCTGTCCACCTCCATGCTGCTGCTGCTGCTGCTGCTGCAACGATGAGGCATCCGACTGCAGTACGATCCCATACACCGCACAGCTCAAAGCGTTTTCAGCTCCTGCTGGGATGGCGTGGACAACCGGAGGCGGAGCAACGGCGTGCTGCTGCCAGGCCTCCGTCATGCGGGCTCGCGTGTAGGGATTCAGTTTGGCAGATGGAGTGGCCCAGCTAAAGAGGAAAGAGAGACATTTTGAGTAATTGACCGCAGGCTTCCGAATGTGTGAAGGGGCAAAAAAAAACTCACTCCATCTCTTAGCTCAGCGAAGGAGCCGTGGCCGAAGCTTTGAAGACTTAAACTGGAACCCACTGAAGAAAAGCAGATGTCGGAGAAGATGGGGGGGGAACAACTTTCACTTTATCCTTGAGTTACATCTGGAAGAAAACACCAACTGTCAGAAATACCTTATGAAGAAACAGAGTCCTCATGGTACATTATCAGGAAACTCCACTCTAATGAAAAAGACTGCTCAGTTGTTTTAGAAATCCATTTTCAGCTTTAGCCTGAAAGCTCTGAAACTTTAGCTCAACCTGATCTTTTAGAGGTCTTTAGTAAAGTTGCAATCTTTGCTTTACAGCAGCTGAGGCAGGCTGTGAAGTGCACACAGACTTCTGATGAAACACTACAATATTATTTCTACTGATAGAACTCTAGTTGGTAGGCATGTTGTAAGGTTATACATCTAATGTGGTGCAGACAACACAGTTGTCTTCAACAGATGGGCGAAATATGGAGGCAACTGATGATTTAAAAAGCTGCAATATCAATATGATGTTTTAAAAGAATTGCGTACCTTTTCTGTTTACTTTGTCAATAAAAAATAAATAAATAAATATATAAATGAATTTTTACATTGACGCACATCAACACTGCTGATTTTGACAAATCAGAAGAACATCAAAACAATCTAATCTTTAGTTTTCAAACTAATCTATAATCTTTATGCTACCCCTCCATAAGCAGACTTAATATAATGAACTTGTAGGGACTATTAGTGCTACCAAATATTGTATCACCGGTTGGTTAGTTAAAAGAAAATGTTCTAGTATGTGATTGTTTTTTTTACTCAAATGTAATGTCAGACTTGGAATAACACATAAATTCATCAATTAAATTTCCTACCTTTTCCATAAAAGGCATTAAACCTGTCTGGCTCTGTAATATGCAACAATTTTTGGGATGTTCTGAACATCAACATTCTTTGGATTCTTTGAAATCCATTATTCCAGAAAATTGTAAAACACAGCTGAATGCTTTTCCACTACAGTAACATTTTTATTGGTACTCTGTGAGTAAACAATGAAAAAATGCTTAAATAATATGTTTAATTGAAGGATTGCTCTCTTTCATTTATGCAATGCCGATAAAATTGCAAATATTGTGTCAGAGTGACGTAGCTAAACTTGTGCTCTGTGTGTTTTTTTACTTCTAGGCTACTAATACCGCTATAATTCTTTATTATATTAGGATGTTCTAGACAAATCGGGGACAGTAATCTCTGAGCATCTCCCCCCCCACATTTCCTTTCTCTCTCGATTAGTCATTATTTTTTCCCATCTTGGGTTTCTTCTTTCTCTTGACAGCTATTATTTGGCAAAACCATCTGCATCAGTCTCACATCCTGTCCAAAAACACATCCTGTCAAGGCAGATGATATCACCTGCTCAGCCTTCTTCTGATGCAAGTTTCTTGTAGCTAAAAGACAGTTGTTTCTTTCCACCATTTCCCCATGCCTGTTCTTAATTGGCCTGAATCTGATTGTATCTAAACAGCATTTTTGCTGGACTGATTTGGACTAAAAACACGATTGAGTCTTGTGTTTAGTAATTAAATACTTTGAGAAGACCAATGGTGTGATATGGTGTTGATAAACAATATGAAATGCACTAAATTTCATAATCCATCCATCCATTTTCTAACACCCTTGCCCATAGTGGGGTCTGGAGGGGTATTAAATCTCATTATAATAAAGCAAATTAAATTTCCACCAGTTCTGCAATTTCCTGGTATGAAAATGACCAGGAAATTGTAAATGGTATGAAATTCAATACAAATTGGTGCAAAAAAAGATTTGTACCACAAAAGCAAGTGTTTTGTGGGATGCGCCTGATTTATTAGGAGCGAAAACAGTAAACAAATGAAGTCAATGCACCTGGAATGGAATGATTTTACAGGGGTGAATGTTTTCTTTGAAAATCAACTCGTCCATGTGTGTTTACGGTGCGTTTCCACACAATTCCAAATTTCCGACGATTCGCTATAAAAAAAACAAACAGAAAATTACAAATGAACGGAGTCTGCGCATCGTAACGGGTTTTTTTTTTTTAAGTCTCCAGGCAAAGATCGGGGTAACCAAGGAGAGATAGCCTGCTAGCCTAGCCACCTGCTAACAGAGCCACAGAGGAAGCATTAGCGAGGTGTTGTGCTGGAAAACGCTTCCCGTTGTTATAAACGGCTCCCTCGCAGATTGGAGCGTCACGTTTAAATACTGAAGATTCAAATTCCTTGCCTAGTGCTGTGTAGGCAGAGACAAACGCTAAATTATTACTCAAACTATTGTTTCAAGCGCTGCTCCTTTCATCTGTGCGCTTGTACGATGTAGCTTCTCGTTTTGGCATGAGTGCTAGTTCGTGCACAACACCCGGTTAGCCCCGGGAACACAACGACCGCGAAGCGACAGCAACCGTGACACGTTCCCAGCGGCGGGGAAATAAAACACATTTACATACCTGGAGCTTTCTGCCAATCCCAAGGGAAACTCGTAGTTCAATATAACGAAGGTTAGCTGCTCCCCCAACAACAAATTCACCGGAGGGTCTCCTCTTAACATCCGCAGACGGAGCTCTGGCGCTCGCCTTGTTGAAGCGCTGGGGCTCCCGGAGCCAGGGGCCGAAAATGTAGGGTCATTAAACTGTCCCGTGTCAACCCTTAGCGGCTCCGTGTCGAATTATTTGTCGGGCTCATGATGCATCCTCTCGACTGGCGAGAAGATGGTGATTTTGTTGTTAATTGGAGGCTACCTGAGGGCTAGCTGCGGAGCCCCTGGCCGCGCACGGGAACATGAACACACAAGAGTTAATTGGCATGAACACACACAGACACACACAGTGGGCATGGTGTGTGTGATGGCTTTCAATTCAGCTCAGTTCACGTTTATTGTCGTATGGCGTGGTCTGCATCCTCCTGCAAAACGACAATTAAAATAATAAACTAATTAACAATCAAAAACCAATTTGGTGCAATTAGCCAATAAGCATATTTTTAAAATTGAAGCGAAAAACAATGCTATGTAATACAGTTTGAGACTATGAAAGCATAGAATAGAATAGAATAGAATAGAATAGAATAGAATAGAATAGAATAGAATAGAATAGAATAGAAGTGTCTTTTATTGTACCACAGTGCAATAAAGGTAGGTTAAAGGTAAATATAATAAATGTTGAAACTAAGGTGAAAAGTAAAAATAAAGACACCAAATAATCATCACTCCTGTCTGAATGATTACCATCCTCTTCCTCACTAAGCAATCAATCTCAGCCAATGTGAACACATATCAATAATGAAGATGATACAACAGCAGTGTGTTCTGAAGTTTACTGGTATGAGGATGTTGTTCTTGTGATCCCCGGATAACTAATGAGAAATCTCCAACAGGATTACCTGATCCATTGCCATCTGAATCCAGAATTGGGTTCTCACACGTCTGTGTCTGCTCTCAAGTCATGTGGACGTGATCTCAATTTATTTGTGAAGTATTCATTGTTTATGTTCATGTAATACCAGTGGTCTCTTATACGACAGCTCCTACTTAAATACTGTTGAGGATTCTGATAAATGGTTTGTTGGCAAATTTGATTTGTGTTGTATTTTACAAACTGAATCTAATCTACTTTATAATCCTTTAAGCAGCAACTGGGAACTCATAAAATCTGTTTGTATTACTTCAGCTTTAAAAAGTTTTCAAATCAAATTCAAATTAAAAAAATACTTCATTGGTCCCAAAGGGGAATTAATAACATAAAATTTGGTGTATTATGTTGTAATTTAGCAAATTATATTATTTAATGTCTTGCTCTTATTTTATGCCACCAGAAATATGAAGGTGAAAATAAACCACTAACATTAAATCTGATTACATGGACTCAAGTTCTCATGCTGTTGTTGTGTAAAGTCTCTTCTAAAAAAGAAGAGACTTCACTGAAGAAAACAAAAATCTATGTTAAAAAATGTCTCAACGTTTTAAGCCAGGTTTCAAAACAGGGTTTAAACCTGGAAATTGATGCCAAATTAAAAAATCTTCCAATCTGTCATCTGTCATCCACTTGTCCTTCTTCTCGGGTTAAACTGGGAAGATATTTATCTCCCAGTTTGAGATCATCTTTAATATTCACATTTTAAATATATTTTAGAGTTGTTAATTAACTCAAGAATCTCACTAAATAGTTCAGCTGAAGCAGAAAGCTTTAGAGACGGACTCTTTGTTTCGGTCGGACACGAATTAAGGTAACAAGCAGTTGTTTACATCGGAAATAGCGGAGGCTGTTCGGTAACTTGATTGATTTTGTGGCTTTGAAGCTCCGACTGGAGCCAACATCTGGTCTATATCAGGTATCTAACTTATGCCCTGATGGTTCGGGATGTTGGTTGGTTACAGCAGCAGCTCGGAGGAGGATGGTGAACCCGGAAGTGAAGCGAGGAGTCGAAGTAGCCGAAGGTCAGCGGGGGATGATGAGGGACACATTCCAGCCAAGAAGAAAGCCAGAAGTGAGGAGCTGGATCCGAAAACGAGGTCTGTGCAATGTACAAAGTTGTGTCTGTCTGTCTGAATTATTATTTTTAAATGCAAATGAAAACAATCTGTGTAGTAGCTGGACAAAATTAAATATTTGAAATTTTAGAAATTCTATAGATGTGACAGCTTCACCATTTCCGACAAAAGCTATAATCATTCTTTGGTGGGACATTCTCAGTTTCAAGCGCAAATACTTTCTGAATGGGACTAAAAACTTAATTTGCAAATTCTTCAGTGTGATTATTTCAGGGGAAAATAAAACATGCGCATGTTTTATTTTTGCATGCACATGTGCACGTCCTGCAGACTGCCTCTGCCCGGTTGCCTCCTGAGCATGTTCCCTGAGGACGAGGATGAAGCACTGACTGAGGACAGCTCCCTTCATGGTGGACGCATCCGCTCCTTCAAGCACGAGAGAGGAAATTGGGCCACTTATGTTTATCTGCCTTGTAAGGAGCAAACAGAACAGTTTGTTTGTTGCACACCCATCTCTAATCCTGGTTCTTAACTATGTGGCTAATTTTTTGTGTGTGTCAGACCCGCCTGAGGAGGAATTTGAGGAGCTTTTAGAGGAGCTGCTGTCAGCCTTGGGGGCTCATGGTCTGGTACTGACGCAGCAGGAGGAGTTCCACCTGAGTCTGTCTCAGACGGTGGTGCTCAGGCACCACTGGATCCAGCCATTTACACAAAGCCTCCAGTCGGGCCTTTCTCAGTGCAGGAGGTTTGTTGATCGCTCCTTGATTCGCAGGCAAACAAACTGGATTCAAATTTTAGATTCAAATTAAAAAAATCTAAACTTGTTGGTGAGAAGTCGCACACACAAAAGTACCAGAAAATGTTCAAAGAAAGCATATGTGAAAAATGTAACAAAGATACGCACTTCTGTATAGAATTTATCTATGTACTCGCTAGAACTCCTTGAGTTTTTTTTTTTAACACATAACTAATATGTTACTATTAAGACTGTGTACAGTGGAATCTGAGCAATGGTAGACATCCCAAAAGTTGGAGTTTTAGATAACTTGTTTAATAAATTAAAATTATTAATTGATAAAAGAAAAAATCTTTTGTGAAATAAGCATGTTTTTTTTGTGTGTGTGTGAAAGCTTTTATTACTTTCACAATGTAACAATACCAGGTCTCCAAACAATAGTTTTCCTCAACTCTGTAAGTTTTTCCATTTTCAGATATACTTACTTGCATAGTCTTTCTTGACTGTTTAGCATGTACTAGTTTTTACAGATGGCATGTGATGAATTTGATAAATATGAAGACTCCAGGATACAGGAAACAAACAAACAAAAAAAAAATCACAGCTGTTGTCATTCTGTTGACATTCTCATAAAAGCTTTTTCCTCTTGGCAGATTTGCATGTTCAGCAGCAACGCTGAAGGTCTACTGCAACGCTGAGAGGACAAGGTAATGTCTTTAAAGCATTTATCTCAACATTTCCTTTAATTTAACTTGAAATATTAAAATTTAAATCAAAAGTTTCTTAAAAAAATGTTACTTAATTTATGACTTGTCAGATAAGCCATGCTTGTTTAATCCTGCCACTCTCCCATTCAACAGAGAGTCACTTTTCTTTCCTTTCCCGGACATTTATGGCGTTTAGGTTTGGTAAATCTTCTATTATCTGAGTTCAAGAAAAAAAATGGGACAATGAAACTACAAAGGTGATGATCATCCAAGCAATGCATTAAATCACTACAATATAACTGTATGTTCAAGCCACACCATCCCATATTTGTGAGTGAGAACCAGGCTGTGAGAAGAAGCAAAAGGTTTTATGAGAGCGCAATGAAATAACCTTAATAAACATCCATTTAAATATATACATGTTTACATGGACATTGGGTAGAGTTTTGCAACAGAACGTATTTGACTGGTCATTCGCTGAATCTATCCTCTCTGTGGCCAATAGTTAAGTTGTGACTTAACAAGTACATTTTTATTTTCCGAGGATACATTTTATCCTCAGACATATTTAATTTTATCTAAGCTTACTGATAGCTTAATAATTACCGCTGTTTCCTCTTCCCCACGTCTTTAAACACTTTAAATACACCAGGACCTTCTTGGGGATTGAAGTGTCCACCGGTCATGCTCAGTTGTTGGATCTGGTCCGAGTTGTCGACAAAACAATGACCGAGTTTCAGTTGGACACTTTTTATAAGGTCAGTTAAATGTCACTCAAACACTTTTTCATTTTGATATTTACTTTGGGGAATCGGCAAAAATAGCGGCTTATGTGAAACTGGGTTCGGATGTCTTTTAGGGTGTCACAATAACTGTTTTCACTTTGATTTGTAAATGAAATGAAAAGGAAATCCAGAAGCAAATGCTAAAACAGACCAAAGAAGGAAATTTTGTTCAAACACAAATCACAAATTAAAAAAATAAATAAATAAAACTAGATAATTATTTAGAAGCCAGAAATGTCCACTTCTCACTTGGTTTCTCTCGGCTCTGTGTCGTAGGAACCATCTTTCCACGTGAGTCTGGCCTGGTGTGTGGGAGACCAGACGGAGAAGATGAAGGGACTCTTACAGGAGCTGCAGGTGCTCAGATGTTGTTTGTTTAGTTTGTATGTAAAATTTAGCTTTTATTGTGTCACAAGATGATACTTATTGATGCCAGTGTTAATTACACAGAGGGAACAGAGAACATATTTGCATTGTGGATGAAGTTGTTGGGCCACTTTTGTCCTTTTTATTGCAGCAGCATAATCTCACACTAAAAGCTCTTTAATTTAATCCAATTGTTTGAAAAATAGGCTTTTTGTCATTTTATTTATTTATTTTTTTTTTGTCAAAAATAATTTATTGCTAGTCCTAATAATTTCCATCCATCCTTTCATTTTCTAACACACTTGTCCTTAGTGGGGTCAGGAGGGGTGCTGGTGCCTGTCTCCAGCTCACGTTCCGTTTTCAGCTTGTTAAACAACAACAAAAAAAAAAACATATTCCTTTTCCTTTTATTTCCCAATTACATTCTAATTGATGTTGACCTGCACATCAAATTTCAGTGGAGAACACCGATGTTTTTGGATGGTTTGAGGTAAAATGCGGTCTTATTTCATTTTTTCCTCTCTTTTCTTCCTTGTTACAGATTCTGGTGGATAATCGTGAAGAAGGGCCGTTTCTGTTGAGGTTGGACTGTGTGGAAGTTCGCTGCAGGACAGGAAACAAGACTTTTCGTTTCTCACTAAAGCCCTCGTGAGTGGGCGGTTTGTCGGCTGGCATCGAGTCTGCGAGGCACAGCTGCAAAAAAAACCAAAACAGATGTTACAGACGACAACTTACAACCTGACTGGTAAAATATTGTCAGCCAGTCTAGATCTACAGGGCTTTTTTTTTTTGTACCAAAGAAAAACTAAATAAAACTGCTACTTGTTTTGTATATATTTTTGTTGGTGACTTATTCTTCACAAATAATAAGTCACGCAATTTTCATTGCGTGGACCGGAAGGTGTTACGTGAAGACAGCGTCTCTGAGAGGAATCTGGGCTTTTACCAAGCTCCGAAACCTCAGTGAGTCACAGGGTGATATTTACAAGAAAAAAAGGGTAATTTGCTTATAAGACTTATGAGAATGAGGAAGCATTTTTTTTCGCTCCGTCTCATTGCTCCATTAAAACTTGCAAATGCTAAATGTAAGGGATGTAAATTCAGAAGAGAAAAAACAAAATGACTCTTTTCAAAGTCAAAGAATCAAATCGAAAACATGTAAATCCTGAAAGTTGTGCAGCAATTTCAGTTTCACACAATTAATACCTATTTCCTGTCATATGACATGACATTACTCAGCTCTATGCAGTATCAAAATTACACAAACACACACACACACGTGTATACACAGAGAAAAATAAAGATTGACAAATACTGAATGAGAGAAATGTGTTTTATGATGCTCTACAAATAAAACAGTCATGAGTAGTTCACTTGAAATATTTCACTCTACAGAAGGCAGCTCGTTTTTGATCCACATTTATAATCACTTACAGCAGAAGTGAAACTTCATAGTAATAGTTTGGTCAGTGAGGGCTTCATGGCACAGTACAATCACGTAGGTCCAGAGTTTTCTCTCCACATCTGCACAGCAGGATTTGGGTTTCTCTAAAAGCTCTGAACATTTGACAGCTTAAACGGCGAGGAAAAGTTTAAAACATCGAGGAGAAGATCCATGTCAGTCAGGAAGAGTCTCTTCCTGCCAGCTTCCTGCAATTAAAGCCCTTTAAGGCACCTGATCGAAACAAGCCCAAACAAAAAGATTCACACAGGAAAATGGACCAAGTAGATTAGCCGTTCCTTTTTTTTTTTTTTTTTTTTTTGGTGATCTTTTCCTTGCATTAGTCAACTTTCAGAATATTTTACACAAGATGTAGATCATAAAATCATTCTTAAAAAAAGTCTCGCTGCAAAAACACAAAATCTTACCAATTATTTTTGTCTAGTTGCTCATGTGTCTTAATACACTTGAATTAATACAAAGGCAACTTACAAGTTACTTTTCAGCAAGTGCTCATTTGAAGTAAAAAATAAAAAATAAACTGCTAGTTCCACTGGCAGATAGTCACTTAAAACATGGGAAAAATGTCTTGTTATAAGTGAAATAACTTGTCAGTAGAACAGTACTTTTTTATTAATATTAATTATTTACTTGAAATAAGCTTCCGTATCTTGATGAAAAGTTACTTGTCAGTTAGTTTTGTCTTATTTCAAGTGTATTAAGATATTTTGCACTGAAAAATAGAGCAAAAATACTTGGTAAGATTTTTTTGTTTTTGCAGTGCATATAAGAACCACAACAGCTTAGCTGAGGGCAAAACATAATAAACAGGTTTCACAAATTAAATGACAATAAGACACAAAAATGCAAAATTATTTTAAAAAAAAAAATTAACAGGGTAATTATAATCTGTGCTTTAAATTTTCTGTTACAAAGAGCTTCAGAAATCTCGCAGCATTAATAAACCATCCCTACTATTCGACACACATAATTTTATTCTGTAACAAGGTGTTGAATAAAATCTAAACTTTGTGAAAATCCAAGACCGATAGAAAAGTATTAAGTCTCAACAACAACAAAAACATTTCTACATCTGTGGATTTCAGGGTTTCAGGGTTTCTCACGTAAAATCGAACACTTTGAGTTGAGACATTTGTTGGCATGAACGTCAGGCTTTTGGCAGCATCATGGGGAGAAAAGCACGCGCTTGATGTACTCCACGGTGGTGAAGTTCGTCAGCATGTTTACGTGCTCGTTGCCCGGCAACTCCTTGAGCGTGACGGGCTGCTTCTGCTGCTCCGCCCACCGCTTGCACTGCATGGCGCTCCGCAGGTTGACCGTCCCGTCCCCGTCGCCGTAAGTCACGTCGGGCTCCACGTTTGGGAACTTGTCCGAATACTGGAAGGCCTCGGGCGTGGGGATGCCGTTGCCGTACAGGCAGTGGACGGCGACGCCGGGGGCGGTCAGGTCAGACACCAGCGGCTCGGTGTCCTTACGCATCAGCCAGCCTTGTGCGAAACCGATGTCCGAGTAGAATTTCTCGTAGTCCTGCACCGTGTAGTTGTTGGTGGGAGTTTGGACAAAAACCTAGAGGTAGAAAAAAAAAAAAAAATAGTGTTTAAATAAGACAGCAGAATGGGATTAATCCAAGAACTTTGACCAGTTCTGATCCCTTTTCTGTTTGCAACATTTTTTTCAGAAGGACATAATTTTGGTCAATGTGGTAATAAGCAGGTAAAAGGTCAACTAACTACAGAGGACAACCTGAACAAAAGATGGAGGAGAGGAGACCAAACGCTGGCAATTAAAATAATATTCAGAGTAACTGATTGCAGACCTGATCTTTGGGCCAGGTGTGGGCATACGGAAGGAGCCAGGTGGTGGAGACGGCGGTCCGTTGCTGTGAGCGAATCTTCAGTGGGCTGATCACAGAGATGCGGTCATTGTCACCTAAATTTTGGGGAACAAAGAAAACGAGGTACAGAGAACTGAAAGTCGGGCTATTATTACTATTTCTGACCCAGAGTTTCACTGTCTGGTTTCCTGAACTTATTTTACAGTTTCACGCAGCCTTTTGACGGATAGAAGCACAACAAAGTTTCTCTGAAATAGAAGAGAAATCCCATCCCATCTCTCATGCCACAGACCTGTTTACATTTTGAACAGTTAGAAACAGAAAAAAAATGATCAACTATGTACACTCTCCATTCAAAAAAAATTAGCAATTAAAAAAAAAAATTGCTACTTAGCGAGCCTTTTCAAAGCATCGGTATTGTTTATGCTTCCATGCTTTAAAGCAACATATGTTGGTTTCTGGCGTTAGTTTAGTTTTGATGTTTCGAATGTCTCTTACCGGATGTGAGCACGCGGAGGGTTTTGACCACGCCGGCCCACGGTGGGCCCAGACAGACGAAGCCCTTGATGTATTTGTCTTTCCAGGCCTGCGGCAGCTGGTTGAGGAAGTACAGCGTGTACATGTTCCCCATGCTGTGGGCGATGAGCACCACGGGGCGACCCGCCTTCTCCGCCATCTCCTCGATCATCTTCTTCAGATCCTGGAAATATATTCCATTTTCATCTAGAAAAAAAAAAAAAAAAAAAAAAAAAAACAACAAAGAAACAGAACTGAGGCTCTGTCCACCGGCTGAGTTGTGACATTTTGTTGCGTTAGTGTCGGCGCCTACTCGGAGCTTTCCTCCAGTCGTACGGCGCTCCTCTCACGTCGTCGTCTCTGGTGTAGCCCCACTCCACCATGGCCTGCACAATAGTGAAGAAATACATGCCTGGAACATACAAACATGAGGTATGTTAGATAAATACACCATATGGTTGCCGTATAGAGTTAAAAATAAATAAATGAAGATATGTTTATGTACACCCAATATTTTTTTTATTTAAAAAAAAAAAAGAAGAAAATTGTGGAAATATGCTTTCACTGTAGAATAGCTGACAGTTTATTGAGTTCATCAGAGGGAATCTGTGACGGTTGGTTTTTGCAGAGGTAATCTAAATCATTTCACTGTGATGGTAAATATCTCAAGCTCTCAACTGGATTTAGGCCTGAACTTGGACTACGTCAACATGAGCATGCTTTAATCTAAATAACTCCACTGTAGCTCTGGTTGTATGTTTCACCCAGCCTCTAATCTTTTACATGGTTTTGGTTTTCACATTATCTGGCATCCCACAGCGTGATGTTACCACAATAAATGTGCATAGTTGCAGAAAATGTGTTGAAGCGCAGTGTTTGTTTTCCGCAACGTACAAAATTTTGCATGAAAAGGCAGAAAGGTTTAATTTTATTGTCATCTGATCCGAGCGTCTTCGTCCACACGCTGGCTGCGTCCTCCTCACGGTCTGTGGCAAACTGCAAACAGGACTTCGTAAGGCTTTCTGTCAACGACGGCTTGAAAGTACTCTCCGCCGTGTTCTTGTGAGCTTTTCTCTCAGTTTCCCCGTTTTCTGAAGCCCTGGCATAAGGCCGCTCGTCCTGAGGCTAGATCTGATTCATTTCTGTTAAAAATGACCTATTCTTCAATCAATGCTTGATCGGAATGAGGGGTTGCACCAAATTGAGGATTTCAAACATTTTTCACAGTTTTTTTAATCTATTAATGAGATGATTCATAATTGATGTAGCTAACGTGTTTGGTACGTGTCTTGGGGATGTGGAAATGTCTCAGAGAAGAAGCTGTTTGAGTTTTGTTGCGGTCCAAGGCTCTCAGGTTGGTGCAGCTCAGAGGTCACTCACCCACACTGCCCTTGCTGGGGTCCAGATACTCCAAGGAATACGTCTTTCCGAACCCCGGGACTCGAACGTCCACGCCTGGTGGAGCGTCGGAGGTGTGTGTGATGTTGTTGTAGATCAGCCTGCAGAAGCACACACACGCAGATTGGGATCAGTTCTGCATCCGTGTGGCCCACCGAGTTTTAGCAGTTCTACTAGAGCAGAAACGGTTCCTGTTTTCAGTCCCAGAGTTCACCACATTATTTATGATGTGGGAATGGAACTTCTCCATCTCTGGTTTGAGTGTCCACCAAGCAGATGTGAGAGCGAATGTTTGGGTTTTAACCGACAGCTGCGACATTTGATGACCATCCAACTTAAAGGAACAGATTGCAATGTTTGGACTGTTTGATGTGGAATTAAAACATCTCCATAATTTGACACCATTACTGTCCTCGTGATGAATCATTTAAGTATTTTCATGTGACTTTTTTAATATTCTTAATATTGTTTTTCTCTCACACATCCATTTTAGTCACTTTCAACATGATTAAAATGCATCTCCCTTCCTCAACAGTAACTTTCACACCAAAGAGCAGCAGTACAAGCTGATTCGCTGTGGTGCAAATGTGATTTTCCAACCAGCCAATCAGCAGCCAAGCTCAAGATCTCGACGCTGTAAAAGAGTGAATGACAGCCAAGGTCCAAAGAAAAACTTTTCAAATGAAGGACAGAGTGAAAGACCTTAAGACTATCTGCTTAAAAATAAAAGTCTAAAGTAATAAGCGTTGGTTTGAAGGAGGGATTTTACAACTCCTGTCCTCAAGAGAATCAGATGGTGGAATCACCTCTTCATCATCCCCTTGACTTTGGAAAGGCCTGCTAAGAAGCCATTCATTTGATCCAAGTGTGTGTGGAGAAGCTGCTGAGGACTGGAGTTAGAGACTCTTTGCACAGCAGTACATAAAGCCTGAATAAAGAAGCAAAAAACCTTTTCTGACTGAAGAAGACAATTGACCTTTTCACTTTTTACCGCTGGGAAACACTGTAGTCAGCTATGAGAAAAAAAAAGGCCTATAATTTTTTTTTTTAAAAACACCGTTCAAACCTTAATTAGGCCCTGGAAGAGTCGCCCACCTGATGTTGTCTATCCAGCAGTCGATGGCGTAGGGCATCAGCAGCTCCAGGTTGAGCCACAGAGTGAAGAAGTCTTTTGTCGTCTTGGAGCAGATGTAGTGGACCACGGTGGGTTTATCCAGCTTCGCCTCCAGCTGGTTCCCCAGGTCCCCCGGGACTGCAACAAGCAACACGCAGAGTCACCTCACAAACTGACCCAGGAGTCTGCTCAGACTCACAAAAAAAAACACAAAAAAATGCATTTACCTGACAAAACATAATAATAATAATAATAATAAAAATCAGGAGTTAATAGAGTTTACAAGAAATTTGTGCAAAACTGATTAAAGTAAAAAAAAAAAAAAACATGTTTGTATTTGAAAACATTATGAAAGCAGCATACAGCTGAAAACTGAAAGTAAAAAAATACACACACGCACATGCTGTGGAGTGGAAATCCCTGCCTGCCTGGCTTTATTGAAAAAGAAACATGAAGAGGAACGAGAAAGCCGCAGTATCCAGGTTTTGACACAGCAACGCTGTCTTGTTGTTTTTCAAGCAGGACCAACCGCATTCTGCAAGCATTTTGATACCAAGGCTCCAATCGTAAAGAAATCTGTCCGGACATGTTATTCAGTTGGGGTGTGAAACGTGAATGCAGCTCAGGTGGTGATGAGCTGCATTCATGAACCGTTTCACTATATCAGCAAACATACAGCTGCTGATAGCTTCAGTTTAAAAAATTCTCAATACTTCTAATGTTTTCCTTTCACTTAATTTTACCCCTTTGTTAAAAAAAAATAAAAGGACCCTAACCCTGACTAATCAGGAACATTAGCAATTTAATGTGTAAATGTGCCCCCTCTATTCAAACACTAAGAAACAGAAAGAGTGAAATCCAAGAAAAGATTTTTTGCCATACATATGATCATCATTCAGCCTTTTATAATCCTGAAAAGTTTACGCAAAACAAAGTCAAACATGAGGGCTACGCGTCTGATTGTATACATTGATCGTAGTCAAAGGTTGCAGCAGCATTTCTCCACCAGCTGCTGTGCAATCAGAGCAAGAGGCAGGACACTCTGCATAATCTCCCTGAAAACAGACACCGTATTGATCCGAGTTGTGAAAACGATTCTTGATTTCACAGAGTTACCCCGAGTGAAGGGTGCTGATTCTCTGAACAATGGCTTTGGAAGGAATCTGTCCTGAGTTACTAAATACTGGGAGTTTATCAGGCTGTTATTTCTCTTTTCAACAGGTTTAATCGAACGACACGCTGGAGATCAGAGCAGCTCCACAGCCTGCTCTGTGCTCTGACAGAGCCTGCGGTTTGAACAGACAGAGATAAACGTCTCCAAACTCGACTCTCCGACCACAGAACGAGCCCCAGAGAATTAGACAAATGTTTTAAGCTGAATCATAAAGAAGAGTTATTGAGCACTATACGGAGTGGAAAAAGAGATGTAATACGGTAATCAGTAAAGCTGAATGGCTGCAGTGCTGAGGAGTCACATTCTGGCTGAGTGGAGTCATATGACCAGAAGACTTCTGGACTCTGCAGGCCTCACACACGATAAACAGGTCCTGAGTCATTCCTCACGTTTCCAACTTGTTTTCCAGTGGAGGGATTATGTAAAGCAGAGAGGCGAGTGAATAAGCTACTGGTAAATAAACTGAAGAAGAGGCGAAATGTAATTTTTCCCACTTTGGTCAAAATGTAATTTCTTTCTGCATTTCCTCAACAACAACTGATTTAGATGGCTTAGCTATTAACATGTGAAAAACTGTTTAAAATGTTTGAAAGAGAATTAACAATACGGTTTATGGGAAAGAGCTATGCAGTGTAAGACTTTTGTGCAAAATATGAAAAAAATAAACAGCCACGTCTAAAGAACCTCGTGTGAAACAAAATATCCCTTCACCCCACCAAGTAGACAATGAATTACCGACCTATAAATGCCCTCAAAATACAATTAAAATAATTATTTTTGTAATTTTATAAATTAAAGGGAGATTTTACAAATCACAAACTGTATTCTTTGGGAGCTTTGCAATTGATTTTTGACTGGATAATTATAATAATATATAATGATGATATTAATTTATAATAAGGGAAATAGTTTCACTGTGATTGACAAAAAAAAAAGTTTCTGGAGGCGTTTTGGGTTTGATTTTACAGGCGCTTCTACACAGCTATTTACCACCATATTTTAAATCCGTGGTGCATTCAGGTCAAATCGTGCAAAAGGATATCCATATTAAAAATAACTACAAAAGACCCTGACACCCACCCCTAAATATCAAGATTTTATTTATTTAAAAAAAAAAAAAAAATATATATATATATATATATATATATATAGTTTTCAGGTGCTTTAACAGGTGTACTTTGACCTGATAAAATGAAATCATCTAACCAAAACTCCAACTTGTTCTGTATTGGCCACTTTAAAAATGCTCAAATTTGATCAAATCATGTCTGAAAATAACCTAATCACTGATGCACCAAAGTATAAAATTACGAATGGATTTACGTACATACATTAACCCTAATTTTTATTTCTTCTTCCCTTGTGTTACAAGACTGAAAATCTACATATTTCTATCCTGCATTACTTTCTAGGCGCAGTTGCCCACATGACTGGACAGTAATTATAATTTGAAACAATAATTGTTTAGCTGAAGCTTATGGTTGAAATGTAGTTCTGAAGTTTAATTTAATTAACTGGAAATTTGTTTTGTGTGTGTGTTTTTTAAATCAAATAGTTTGAATTCAAAAACCTATATTCCCAAAATTATCTGATTTGATATCCAAAAACAAGCTTAGCGAGAGCATCCATGTCCCAAATTCTGATTACTAGGCACAATTTATATCTTAATTTTAGGATCTAACTACAATGTCCAGAAAAGAATGCATGTTTACAGGCATAATGCCCTCTGTTGCTGTTGTTAAAAGTGCCGCCAAATTGACTGTTATGTCAATTTACCAGCATTTATTTTCAACACAAGGCAGAATATTTTATGACGGTAACTTAAGATGTTTTATTTTTGTGATTCTGGTTCACACCTTTTTCAATGTGAATTATTAAGACACAGTATTCAAAGAATTAACAACCTACACATTTTAACCTAGTATTGTTAAAATGATGTTTAAAGCTTTCTGAGGTGAAATCATTTATTTTTTTTTTTTTTTACAAACAACTCTTCAGCAGGTTTAGCCGATATAAAATGGTTAAACAAACAAATTTAAAAAAAAAAAAAGGTGTAATTTGGAAAATGTTGCAAAAGAGTTTGACGTTCGATGACAAGTCTTTGGAGTTGACGAGCGTCCGAAGTTACCGAGTGTACTTGAAGGCACCATGAGGCTGTAGCCGTAAAACGCCGTGTGAACGCGCAACGCGACGCCGAACTGAACTCGACCCAACAACACCGGTCACAGTCCTAACTAAACCTCACCAGAGGTAAAACAGAGAAACGCTCCGTTACAGGAGTAAAAACCTTAAATCCAACCCCTCCGTTCTCAACGCGGAAAACTACAGTCGTGAACTTTCTGGAATACAGTTTCCTGGTCACTGTTACGCCCTGTACGTTTGGTTTTAACTGTGACATAAGACACAAAAATATGTACGCCTTACTGAGGACGACGGGGGGTCTCTGGCTCTGACACGACTTGTCCTGGAAGCATTTTTCCGTGGGTTTTCCTCTGCCCGCTTCCAAAAACAACAACAACAGCGACAAGCCAAGGCGGAGGGCTGTTAACCGGTGCCAGCCCGCCATGGCTCTCGATGTGGCATAGCCGGTGGGTCACCGTCGGCTCCTCTGTGTTTGGCAGGCTCTGCCGCCGGCTGTTTCTGTTGACAGGTTAAATCCCTTCGATCATCTGATCAAACCACTTCGGACGCCGATGACGAGTAAACAACTGCGGATCACGAGGGGCAGGTTGCCGAGCGAGTCGAGCAGCAGACCTGAGTAATCGACCGCAGATGCGATCCGCGATGAGCGACTAATCGATACAAGCCTTTGTCTGTTTGTTTGTTTGTTTTTTTTGTTTGTGTGTTTGTTTTTTTGTCAGTGCACTGGATTACTTAACTTTTTTTTCCATTTTAGCTTTTTCTTACAATCAAATACATTTTGTAAATATTTTTCTCCCAGTCTTCTTTTCAAATTTTTTTTAACAAAAAATGTTCTTAATTGCAAGGATACATTAATAACAAAAAAGTAATATTCGGGAAAAAAATACTTCAAAATAGATTGCATAGGGTCCCAGTTTAGTGATGCTGACTAAGCCACATGAATCAATATTTAAAATGATTATTAGAAATAACTATTTCACTGAGTTTCTTTCCTTTTCTTTTCTTTTTTTTACACCTCAGGTTTTTATCTTTAGTCATTCAGAAAGCCTTTTAAATTTCAGTATGGAGCCTGAACATCCTTTATTTAACTTTACGCCACACTACATTGTAATAGTGCAGTTTTTAAAATAGTTTAAGAACTCCATAGTGGGATATATTAAAGTCATCTCCTATTTGGCATTTCAACAGAAATATCAATTTCTCTGACTTTTTAATGCTGCATGTTAGATTTTATTTATTTTTTGCTTATCAGACAAACATTAATTTAATGTGGCACGTATTAAAAATAAATTCAGTATCAAACAACAAGAACAACAAAACAAAGAAAAAACAGATGACCACGAACAAGTTTGATTTGGAAAGATGGAGGTGACAAAAATTTCACACGCACGTCTGCTAAAAACGTTTTGTGATGCGAGAAAGGAGACTGTGAATAGTATTTTGGAAATTTTTGCATCTTTAATGTGACATTTATCCTTTACAGTTTCCTGAAAAAATATATATATTTACAATGACATTGTTTCAATTTTTCTCTGAGCATTATGTCTTTTCTTAATAGATATAAAATTCCAATATTGAATTTTTTTTTTCAGGTTTATCAAATTCTCTTTAGTTGTTGGCAAAATGTGAACTAAACCGGAAACTGGATACTTCAACAAAATGTTCATTTGAAGCTGTGCACACATCCGTAACAAGGTTAATGTCAGATGTTTCTTCCTTTAGATAGAGGCTTCATTTGGATGTATGGGTTATGTGTCACGTCAAAGACGGAAAAACACATTGAAATAATCATGGTGCTGTTTTTTTTTTAAACAAAAACCCAGCATTTACATATATATATGTATATATATATATGTATACGTGTGTGTGTGTGAATAAACATAGCACAGATAAACCAATACTTTAGTTCAAATGAAAAGGTCAGAGTCAGATCCCTTCAGTCCAGAACACTTTATAGCTGAACCTAGTGATCAAATATATTTATTTTTACACGTATACACAGGAATCCAGTTACATCAAACACAGCGCTGCTATATAACATCTGACCGGACGTCGACCTCTTTGGGCACATCGGATTTACCCTCCAAGATTTGCTGGATCTGATTGAGGACTTTCTCATGGAACACCATGTCTAGGTGGGCCAGGCCCCTGTACTCCGTCACGTGGACGGGCTTCTCCTGCTGCCCCACCCAGCGCTTGCACAAGCCCATGCTGAAGCTGTCCACCGTGTCGTCCCCGTCGGCGTAAACAAAGTCCACCGGGTCCCCGTCGGGAAACTCCTCATTGTAAATATGGGTTACCGGCGTCGGAAGCCCCACGCCGTACATGCACCACACCTCTACACCGGGCGGGAGGAGAGCACTGGTGAGGTTCTTGGTGTCCTCCCACATGTGCCTGCAATCAGTAAAAAAAAAAAAAAAGGACCTGTTTTATCACTATTGTTTTTGCTGTTTATTCTTACATAATTCACACAATTTCGATTTGGAAGCATCTGTAGTCGTTTTCAAATTAGCTTCACAGAAACTGAAGCTGCTAAAAAGCCCTTTGGTGGAGGATATAACCTCCATCACCAGCAGGGGGCACTGAAACGCCACAACTTAAGAAAGTCAAAGCTGAGATGTCCCGTTTCCCTAAAACTAACATGTCAAAACACATTTGAATTTAATTTCAGCTTTGATAACTGCCAAAAGCCATTCACTTAAAATGTGGAAAGTTTTCAGGAACACAACAAAGACGCTTCAAATCTTGTGAGTGAGTTAAATATTTGAAAAGTCACCAACAAACTGAGATCTACATGCAAGACAAAAGGTTCTAACCAAAACATCCTCCTTTACATGTTTACTGTATAAAGTTGGTGCAGAAAAAAAATAATCCATATAAAAGTGTCTTAAAAGCATAATTTTGCTGGTTGAAGCTATAAGAAGGACATTAAAGCTCTAAGTTACCAGCCATCCTCAAAGCTGATGTCTTTGAAAAGACGCTTGTAGTCCCGATGGGTGTAGTTAAAGGCTGGAGTGGAGATGAAAACATGGTCCTCTGGCCAAACCTCCTCTGACGGCAGCAACCAGGGATTAGTGGTCATCATCCTCTGCTCCTCGCGGATCTTGATGTTGGAAAGCATCGGGATGCCGTCATTTTCACCTGCAGTGAATTTTAATAGGAAGCGAACAGCAAGAAGGCACAAACTCACCAGCACATCCTGACTTGGTGACAAATTAAAAAAAAAAAAACATCAAGTTTCTGGCATTATCCATTAATCATCTGCTGCAGATTCTGTTCCAGTAAACTTTACCTGAGGTCAAAACTCTGAGTGCTTTAACAGCGCCCCCCCACGGAGCTCCAAGGGAAATAAAACCCCTGATGTACTTGTCCTTCCAGGCCTTCGGCTGATGGTTGAGGAAGTAGAGGACGTAGTGGGAGCCCATGCTGTGTCCCAGTAGGTAAACTGGTTTCTGGTACTGGTCGTACATCTCCTCAACCAACTCCTGCAGCTTCAAAAAATAGGCTGCGTTCTCATCTGTGAAGACAGTGGGATGATGAGTTCTTTCTGGACCAAATCAGATGTCCAGGTTCATTCAAGAATCACCACCTGAAATTCCTCCCTCTGTTGATGCAGAGGCATCGAGATAAATGATTTACTAGCTTTACATGATAGACCACCAAGATCATTAACATTGGTTTGACTTTTAGACCTAAGAACACGTCACAAAATTGTCAAGCATGGTGGTGGTAGTGTTATACTGTGTGTTAGGTTTGTTTCAATGCTACTGGTTACAGTTGCAATAAGAAATGGATGAAAATCTTGGCCCACATTAGGCGTTTCAACTGGAAACCCACTTACTTGGTGCTAATCTCCAATCGTACGGCGCTCCACGGACCGTCTCGTTCCGGACATAGCCGACGTTGACCAAATGTTCCACCATAGTGTGAAAGTAACCTCGAAAGAACAGAGACATACTCTCGTTACTTGCATACAAACACATGAAAACCAAGCTCAGTTCAGTGAGTTGAAGTAGAAAGGCTGCTAATTAACGCCGGTTTAGTCGTCTTACCTGCCAGTTTGTTGTAGTCAAGAAACTCTATGGAGTAGGTTTCTCCAAATCCTGGCACTCTGACCTGCACCCCTGCTGAGTTGGATGAGCGTCGTGTTGTCCTGTTGTAAATAAGTCTGAAAGGAGAAAAAATAAAAATTAAAAACCATGAGCAACAACACAAATTTATCAAATAACTGAAAAATAGCTCATTTTTCAATTCTGGATTCAGAGTAAAACAAAGTCTTCATTTGAATGTGAAAGAGAGAAGGAGACACCAGCAGAATCGCATGTGTTGTCGGACAACATAAAACAGTGTGTGTTACCTGATGTTATCTATCCAGCAGTCCACACCTATCGGCATGAACATGTTGAGGTCGATCCACAGAGGAAACCAGTTTTCAGTTTTCTTGTAGCAGAACCAGTGGACCAACGTTGGTTTGTCTATTTTGGCTTCAAGGCGGTTCCCCAAGTTCCCAGGCACTGAACAGAAAACGCCACATACAGACTTCAAGTTATTGGATTTAAAGGTGGCAACGAAATAATTGCCGTACGTAAGACTAGAGAGTTTTATAAAGTGATTTCAGAGCAAGTCACAGTACGAGGCATTATCCACTGGATGCAATTGAGAAAACACAGAACATTGGTGAAACTTTCCTGGGAATGACCTTCCAGAAAAATTGTGTCAAGCGTGCATTGACAGCTCAACCAGGAAGTGAAAAATAACTCACTGATGGTGATTCAACAATTGGAAAGAGACAGGAAAGAAGTAGCATCCATAGGATGGTTCCAAAGCCAAAACCACTTCTGATCCAAACGCAAACCTGAACGTCACCTCTGAATGTCCCAAAGATTAAGGTTTTAGAGTGGCTAAGTCAAAGTTAGAGAAACTTCCATTTTGAGTTCACTCAGGTTATCTCTGATACTCAAACACACTTGATGGATCTGAAACAATTAGGTGTGACACAAAAAGCACAAAACAGATCAAATCTGCATGTGCCAAATCTCCATTTAGCAGCATCGTACTTGGGCTGCTGGTTGGACTTTCACTGTCCTTGATTTGCCACACTGGATATGGATTTCAGTGGGTGAGTAGTTAACCCCACTTAAAGCAACAAGAAGCACGAGGCAATGTCAAACATAGGCACGTTTTTCTAACATCTTTCAGGCCACGTCATTTTATTTTGCCAATCAATGAGGCAAACATTTAATCATAGATTTGTCTTTAATACGTTGGCGGTATGTCCAGCTTGTGTCTTTTGTGAGTCTTTTTTTTTTTACTGAGGACCTTGAAGATTCATTTTTGTCTGATGCTTTATGTCTGAAAAATGCAAGTCGGAGCTATACGGTTTAAAGAACATTTATCTGATAATGGTCTGATTGCAGGACATTCAGTCTGTTTGAAAAGAAAATACAAAGAAACCAGGAATGACTCATGACATTTTCCCAGTACTGAACATTCAAATTTGTTTTGAACAAAAACCTGCTCTTTGAGCTCTTGAAGGGTAAACTGTTATTTACCTTGTATCTTCTGCTCTACTTGGTCACGCTCCAAATAAGGAAGTCCGTTTCCCAAAGTCAGGTGTTTTAGCATCCTTGTGTTGAATCCTGCAGGTGCTAATCAAACGCTGATGCTGAAAGCATCATCTTAATGAAAGAACTGTCTACGTTGAACAAGTAGATATTATGACTGATCTAAGAATTGAATTACATTTAACTCTAGAAAGAAAAATATGAAAAACCCTGAGGAGGAGAACTCTTTCCTTGGAGGGAATATTTAACTTTTCCACATTTTATCTGGGTCAAAACTTTGAGAAACTAACTTTCATTTGAAGCTGCAAGACTTCGAGCACATCAGCTTTCCACAAGTCACAAGATCAGTCATATTAGATGCAGTGCCTAGCAACACTGATTCTTGATTAAATTTAGGTCTGGACTTTGACTGGACCATTCGAACATGTGGTACTTTGATGAAAACCATTCCTTTGCAGCTCTGGATGTGTGCTTAGACTACTGGTGGAAGGTGAACCTCTGTCTCAAAGCCTTTCCTTTTTCCTGCGTTGCCCTATATATATTTTCATTACCATATACAGCATGTGGGAAGTAGGCCAAAAAGATGTACATTGGTTTTGTTCTGATCAGAGAACTTTCTTTCACACTTTAAACAAGACTTCTTAAAGTTTTCTTCTTACCACTTTTCCAAAAAGGCCAGATCTGTGGAACTGACCTAAAATAATTATTACTCTTCCACCTGAGCTGTGGATCTCTGCAGCTTCTCCAGTGTTACCATGGAGGCTGATTCCCAGAGTTATACTCTCTTTGGTGAGAAATAGTATGTTTTAGTAGTTTTCGAAATGATTAACCTTGTTGTTGTTGTTGTTTGTGACTTTAAATATGAACAAAAACACACAAGTTTGGAAAGGCAAAGAAGTTCACATATTAGAGTCAGATCAGACGCGCTGATGGGTCACATATGCCCCCCCGCCACAGAGGATTCATGAGGAAGTTTTCCCTCAAAAACACAAATTCAAAAGCGACCTCTCCTCTTACCTATGACGAGCGGCGAAGTGTCGTTGCTCGGCACTCTGGGCTTGGTGCTGGGTGGGAAAACGACGTTGACGATCCAGAAGCCGGCGGAGTGATGAAGCCCCAGCAGAACCACAGCGAGCAGCGCCCAGCACATGCGACCCGCGGACCCCATCCTCTGTGTGGGGGCGGCGGCGGCGGCGGCGGCCCCGCTCAGCGCCTTGCGGAGCAGCTGCAAAAGACGACGAGGTGCGCAGCAAAACGCGGAGAGAGGTCACTCACACCGAGACCAGCCGCGGCTGATTGTTATTATTATTATTATGTTTTCTTTACCATACGCGATGGCGCAAGCCTGATTTACACCGAAGATAAGCGGTCAAACTGCTTGTAACTAAAGCACTAAAGCAGCCTGAGGCAAATGAAACGCGCTCTGGCTCCGTCCTGTCCTATCGATCCTTCTCGATCACGCGTGTTTTGTTTAGGCAACAGGACGCCAATGATTAACCAGTACAAACGTTTATTCTTTGAGTAGCGTAAATAAAAGAGGACTAAAAAAAAAAATAAAATAAGAATTCCCCCGTAAAATACTAGTTTTCGACTCTGAGGTGACTTGGAAACAGGACTTGGAGCGAGCTTGGTGAAGTGAAATATTTGCATGAAGTTCTCAGTGCAGCAGCTTCCCTGCGGCCTCCTGCTGGGATGAGTCTGCACGGCCTGAACTTTCCGATGCTGCCTTCACGGTCATGGTAACATCCAGCTTCGGAAGGGATTTCACAGAAACAAATGGAGAACCAACCGCTGTGTTACTCCCCCCAAATAGGTTCTGATATGAAACCATTTTTATTTTATTTCTGGCAAACTGCCTGTAATTGTCCAAACCTCTTGTTTTTTTTATTTAATTCTTTTTTTTTTTGTTTGGTTAAGCTTCCAAAACTCTGTATTTCAGCCTGATGTTTCAACTGTGCATAAATTTAATAAAATGTCACTTTGGTTTTTAGCTGTATGTTACAATTCCTCTGTTTGAATTTGTGAAAAACAGCAAAGACAACACTGCTTTGCGAATGGAATTTCAGCACCAAAATAATGTTGACCTTAAACATCTGTAGTCAGTGACTAGCTGGAGGATGAGGCATCTCTTAAGTGTTTATTAACAACAAAGTCCTGGATATCCAGTAAATTCTCAGCTGAGAAAAATAGCGCCACATCCTGCTACCGTCTCCCTACTTTAGTATCCGCTGATTGCACAATCTGAATGCATGGAACAGCGAAGCGCTGCATGCGGGGTTACTACAGGGCATCGACCTGTTGCATATGTTTGTTTAAAGTGGGGCACAAGGTCAGTGTCTCATCAGCGTCTCTTTCTGGAATTTACCTCACACTTCAATAAACTTGGAAAGTGAGAAAAACACGTTGTACACTCAGGCGATGCTGTCGACAGAAACCAGCTGCTGAACGATCCTCTTAAGACGGCGTAGAAAACATGCGTTTAGTCAGTTTTCAGTCAGTTTTCTGCTTGAAGAGACGTTGCAGTAAGAAAAGAAAAGCAAATTCAATAATGACCCAGACCACAAGTTGAGAAAAATATATTATCTTAAAGAATAACTCAATTTATCGACAAGCACTTTCCCTGACAAATGTTCTCTAAGGATTATGTAGGGCAGTGCTTCCACAGGGAACATGCAATATAACCAGGTTGCCTTTACTATACAACTGTTTCACGCCTGCATACGTTTAGCCATCATCTCCATTTGGGTCTTTTTGGTGTCGACTAAATTATATCAAATAAACATACCTGTTTATATAAATAAAAGGTCTGTTGAAGCAAAAGTGGAAGTTAGAGACTTCCCATCTAATTCGTCGCAGGCTCGGCCAAGAAGCAATTTCTGGCGACTCACTGCCTCTGACGCACATTCACTAAGATAAATTCACACTGTTGTTACAATTTGGTTGATGCTGTTGAAATCATTCTGCTTATTAACATGCTGCTCAACAGGTCACCATGGCAACTGCTCTCCTGTAAAGTTCAGAAATGACCCGTGGTCCTTTTCCGTCAGCCCGCCAATCACAGACAAGACCGATGCAACGCTCTCCTCCGGACTCAGAGGCGCCTGCAATAAATAAAAGTGAAACAAAAAAAAAAAAAAAAGAGAGACCACGTGTCACCATAACGCTCCTCAAAATGAGTAGAACGACTTTCCACACTACAAAGAAAGCTGCCACAGCCTTCAGGCTAGTATATTCTCCAGAGCACTTTTCATGTTATTTCAAATTAACTCCAAATGTCGAATCTCATTTCGATCATCTGTGTGTCTTCAAGAGCTTTCTGTAAAAAAAACACATAGGGCTCAAACAAGTTCTTACCTGAGAGCCTCCCATGTCTGTGCGAACCCAGCCAGGATGTATCGCCATGCAGAGGATCCCATCAGGCTCCAGGTCTATGGCCATACAGCGACTAACCATGTTCAGAGCACTCTGGGGAGACAAGCAGCGGGCAACCCAAAATTTACCAATACAAGGTCAAATATCACGTTTTCAAACCAGAACACTTAGAAATATTGACAGTATAAACTCAAAACAAATCCAAACAGGACCTTCCTTGTTTTTAAAAAGTAAATCATGGGAATCTTTTCACAGTGTAGCAGAAGAATCTCCGTCTTGGTTTTTCAGACACATGCAGTTAATTGCGTCACAAACACGCCGAAGGCTTCTCTTCACAGCCAGCTGGTCAAAGTGCTAAATTTGAGCCAACTAATCAACAAATGCCAAGAGAAAAAGAAACTGCATGTATGTGGAACTGCATGTATGTGGAGACCCAGTGGTATGTGGTGCCATTATGATGAGGTCCAGCGTTTTAATACCTTGGATGTTCTGTAAGGGTACCATTTGAAGGTGTCGGCCCTCTCGCCCCAGTTAAGCTCCACAGAACCCAGGAGAGACGTCACATTAATAACGGCTGCTCTCTGGATTCCCATTGTTCTCGATGCTCCCGTGCTTGCAGCCCGCTTTAACAAAGGCAGGAATGCCTGACAAGGGGACAAAAAAATAAAACATTGCCTTTCAGGATCACAATCAAAGCCAGACACTTACATCCAAATGTACAGTGAGCACAACCAGCTTGATGGCCAGCTGCTACTTTATTTTCAGTTTTCTCTTTTAATTTCAAGAGCGCAGCCATGCCGCTATCTGAAATGTACAGACTATGTTAGTGCTTCCCTCTGGTGGCAGCATGATAATTACAAAAAGTTTCCATTAGTTTTGTGATATATCTGAAAACACATCTTAATTGTTAATACAGTTTTAAAAAAGGTACCATCTGTGTTGTGCATCTGATTGTAACAGTTACAATCTCAGGACCGTTCAGCTGATTATAGAGTCAAAGACAAACAGGTCCAAGCTGGCCTCACTTCCAGAAAGCAAAAGAAATGTCATGCAGGAAATCTGAGTCCATGTTAACGTTTCTGAAAAATGTTAACATTTTGTGAAAATACTCCTGATATGAGATTGAGCCAATGTTAGCTGTTAGATATAAAAACTGCTGCTGAAGCACGGACACATGGATACTTCGGCAAGCTGCTGGAGTAGCCATGCTTGCTAAATGTATCCATCCTCAGAATTCAATGCCACTCATTGGGACATTATGAGTGAGTTCTACATGATCATGACATGGAAAGCATCACAAATAAATATCGAAAGGGAATTGGTAGATTTGCACTTCAGTGCAAATGTACTGATTTTGGGCGGTTTTGCATCCAAAAGCTGATCCTTTACATGTGCAAAGCTGGTAGAATAATACACAGAAGACTCTCTTAATAACTTATGAGGACTCAAAACAAAGTGCTTTGTGTTTTCTTTTGGTATAACATCTAAAAATACCCCCGAAGTATTTCACCCCTGGTTTCAAAAGTGTTGATTATGCGAAACACAAAATATCGCATTTTAAAAGGTTTTGTCCAACTGTTCGTTTCTGATTAATTATTTATTTTGTAAGTGGGAAAATATCAGTATTTTCCGAGAAAAAAAAAAAAAAAAACACAAAACACTCTCAGATCTTCAAATGAAGACAGAATACTTGCTGTGATAAAGACAAAACATAAGGCTGCAAACATCAAATGTTAGAGCTTTCTCTCACTTGTTACAAGATAAAGAAGGATAACGTTTCAAAGCCCTCAGCAAGAGAACAGTACCAGATTTCCACTCGACGTGAGTCACTGTTCCCAGTAATTACTCAGGGACTTTATGCAGGACTGTGGCCTTGCAGTTTAAACAAAAATGTCCTTCAAACTTTGCGTCAGCAAGAATCTGTCCTGCTGGCAGGCCCCTGATTAGTGCTCATATTTTCAACTGCACAGGGTGCTGCTCTGTCGCCTGTGCCCCGTCCTCTAAGGCTTACCACAACCAAAAGTCCTAATTAATATTTATGGCATGCAGACAGCTTGGGGCTCTGGGATTTTAGTAAAATTTCATTACCAAGGTCATTTTTGTGTCAGTGTCCTATGCAATCAGAAATGACTCACGCAGTGTCCCGCTTATGATTGGGAAAACAGATGAGTGATCTCCTTTTAAAGCGCTTTCTTTTTTTTTTTTTTTTTTTTTTGCCGTCAGAATTCTGGAGAGCTTCGAATTACCTTCGTTATCATCAGAGGAGCGACGGCGTTGGTGTGGAAGTTTTCCATCATTTTCTCTGCCGTGACAGAATGGAAGTCGGCCGCCACGTTGATCCCTGCGTTGTTGATCAGGCAGTTCAGGCCCTCTTCCTTCAGCAGCTGGCCAACCTCCTCAGCACATTTCTCTATGCTCTCCTGATTCACTACATCTACACGAGAAACACAGCAAATCACCCAAAACAAACCAAAATCCTTGTCATGTGCAAAACCCAATGATTCCAGACTAAAATTTCGAGCGGTCGATTGATGAACAGGTAGGTTAATGGATTAATGTATTGATGTCTTTTCCTTTTTCCTTCCAGGAACTGTTGAATAAAGAAAAACAGATGGTCTAACAGACAGATAAGCTGAAAGACTTTCAATTTTATTTTATTAACACTTTTGGGGTTTTTTTTATTGGTGAATTATTCTGTTCATTTTCCTTTGCGTCTGGAGAATGTTCATTTCTCGATAGTCATTTTCTATCTCATTTCTGTCTTTTCCATTTTCCTTTCAGCTAGTGCTGAATAAAAGGCACAATTACCACAAAAAAAAAATAAAGTAGTAAATCAATGTCTTCAAAACCAAAACTGGAAAATAAAAAAAAATAAAAAAAATAGACACAACTGAAATACTTTGTATGCTTGGATGTTTTCACCAGACATACAGTTGCATTACTCTTTTTCCCCCCTCATAATATTGCACTTAATGACGCGTTTTATATTTTGTGACTCATTTGATTTTGTGTAAATCTTATGATCACAGTTTTGTGCAACATTGGATTTCTGAACATGCTCTATTTCTCCACGTCATGTTTCTTACATCATTTCTTTCCACTCAATCTTACCCAGAGTCACGATGTGGACGTTGGAGTATTTCTGGGCCAGTTCCTGGAGTTGCTGCGAGTCAAAATAAACAAAAAGTCACTTCCGCACGGAGTTATTCTGGTGAGAGCACAACAGCGACATCTGGCGGACTGTTTGGAAAGCTAACGTCCTTTCTGCATCGTTTCTGTTGTCCTTGAGAACTCGCCGCGAATCCAAATTATGTCGTCGCTTCATGAATGAGAGAATTAAAGCAGGGAATGACGAGAGACTGTATTTTAAAGAGCGGGAGTACCTGCGCACCGGTGAGGTTTCTTGTCGTGGCTATGATTTTCCCCGGTGAGAAACCGCCGCTCGCCAAACTTTGGACCAGCTGCAGCCCGAGTCCGCGGTTTGCTCCTGTTACCAGCACAGAGCCGCAGCTTTTAAAATTCACAGCCCCACTCATCGTTGTGTTTTATCACCTCTGCCCCACACACGGTTGTCTGTCAGTGTTAGCTATCCTTCTGGATATTTCCAGCAACGCTCTTTAATCCGATCCCTGCAGTACCGACACATGACCCGCAGGGGGCAGGGTGGTTCCACTGAAACTTGTCCAATCAGATGTTTTTTTTTGTGGCGGAAGCCTCCCAAAAGACAGAGGAGGTTCAGAAAACAATAACTGGAAATACAACTTCACCGGTTGGGCAACATTATTCCTTAAATCAAAGGCAAGTGTCTTTGAGCTCAAAAGAAGACAACGTGTACAGATTCTCTGGTTACTTTTGTCTAAATTCTGTGTTTTGGGTCATGTATTTGAAGTTGCTTTTGCATTTTCAGGTTTTTTATTTTTATTTTTAGCCCCGCTTCTCTGGCAGTACAGCTGTACTGTATTGTATTCAGCACAATACACAGAATAAGTAAGGAGTCCAATCCTCAAGAGCTGCTTATTCTTCAAACTGGAT
Source organism: Poeciliopsis turrubarensis (assembly GCA_010277015.1). NCBI lineage: Eukaryota > Metazoa > Chordata > Actinopteri > Cyprinodontiformes > Poeciliidae > Poeciliopsis > Poeciliopsis turrubarensis. The sequence continues at coordinate 3,800,059 of VMRN01000019.1, forward strand.
CATGGGTTCTGAAATCAAGGCCTCCAAGGGTCTATGTCCCCCAGTTCAAATGCATGAAAGAATCAAAGCAACATTTCAGGTTTGTTCTAGATCAGCGACTAACATTACAACACGGTATAAAGCTCAAAATAGTCGATTTTACAGAGGCAAGTGAAAGCATGATTAAATACTTTATGTGAGAAGAAATCAAGGGATGGACAGTCTCTGTCACAGTTTGGGACGTCTTAGTGCTCAGTCAACCAAATTTGCTTAACTAATAATCTTCATGCGTAAGAGTAATCAGAGAGGATTTGAAGCCAGATTTTTGCAACAGAATTGCTTCTTAATCAATAATTAATAAACAAGTCCACAAATTTCCATCTAGCATATTAGTATGCTAAGAAATAATGTAGGGCACCACGGACTGCAGATTTCCCTGGATCTCTGAGGAGCAACAAGTGACTCTGAGAAGGGTCAAGCCAGTCGACCGGCTTCTTCATCACCAAAGTTGAATTCTGTCCAATAACAGGAGGCAGAATTTCTTTTTACCATGACCGAATGTAAACTTGATGTAATACATATCTCTGTTGTGAGAAACTCCCATCTTGACTCTAAACTCAGAAACTCTCAGTATTGACTTTACATCCACGTGACTTTAACAACTAGACAGTTTGGCCTTGTTGTAGCCTATACTAAGAGAATACCAAATGGAATGGGAATTTACTGTTTGCTCTTAGTCAGTTTTCAAACACTGAAGTGAAGATGGAGAACCAGAGTTAAGGGTGACAGCACAGCTGATGGAGCTTAAGCAGTCCTGGCACACAGATGGTTTCTCTGGCAGCCCCCTAAATCCAGATTTCCTTAAAGCTCCTGGTGCCTGGAAGCAGCAGATATCCCAGGTCTGCTGGAGGTCACTTAATTTGAAATTTGGCTCCCGTGCTTTCATTTGCAGATGTATTAGTTTGGCTCCAGGCAAACAGTGCAGATGATGAGCTGGTACAATACGGGTGCAGAGATGTGCTTGTGTATCTGGAGCGTGTTTAACATCTTGGCTCAGTAGTGTCTATGCTGCAGTACTCTCTTTAAATAAACTTCGGGGGATAGCGGAGGTGTTGCTGCCATTTTGTCTGTGCTGCCTTGTGAGACGTCTGTAACTTTAGCAGAGAGCGTGAGGGAAAGGGGGCTTACTCCCTAATTTATAAAATACTTTTTGGTTCATTGTGCATCAAATGTTATGGACCAAAATTACTATTTTAGAATGATTTCAACTCTTCTTAAAACTCTTTAAACATTTTACATTCTTGATTTTTACAATGTGTATCAAATTGTTTACATGCAAATTGTTTACATGAAGACGTGTGAAAATTCCTAAAACTTTCACAGATTCTTAATTCACAAAGATCGAGGTTAAAATAGAAATAAAAAATACAATAAATTAAAAACAACTGGATAGAACATCTTTAGAGATATGTACATTCGTTAAAAATATGTCCAGGAATGGAGTGTTGCAGATGTGGACATGAAGAGCATTTCAGAGAAACGTGTTGGTGACACAGAAAGCTCTTTTACTAACATTTATCAGTCTGGTGTGGAGGACGGAGGGAGAGCAGGCTGACGTCAGTAGACTTAAGGTTTCTGGGTGTGATGTGAGGCTGAACGATGTTGGATCAGCAATGGCCATGCCAGTTTTTGTTATTGTTGTTGCTGTTGGAGATGATTGTAGATTTCAAAAGAAACACGGTTAGGTCAGACTGTGGGAGAAGATGTGAAGGTGGTAGAGGACTATAAATAACTTGACGTTCATCTGGAAAACAGACTGGACTGGAGATGCAACAGTGAAGCTATCTAAAGAAAGGACAGAGGAGACTCTACTTCTAGAGGAAGCTTAGGTCCTTCAATATGCTGCGTATCTTCTCTACGTCTGTGTCATCTAGTTAGTAAAGTTTATTTATGGGGCGTTTTTCACAGACATAAAATCACAAAGCGCCGTACAACAAAAAAAAAAAATCAACCTAGAAACACAATAAAATCATCACATAAAAGCCTGTGAAAATAAAATGTCTTCTGCTGCTTTTTATAAATCTCCACAGAGTCAGCAAAACTCTTGGGGCCGTCTTGGGGCCACCGACTGAAAGGCTCTGTCACCTTCAGCTTTCATCTCTGTACGTGGAACAAACAATTCCACCTTTTTTGCTGTGATCAGTGGGGGCAGCAGCATCAGGAGTCAGGCCTTCTTCTGGTAAAGAAGGCTGGTTCCATTCTGGGAATGCCTGGGAAGCTGATTGAGCTGATTAGCAAGGTCTCATTATTACTGAAGCATAGAGGTCTTAGGACGGAGCCGGGAGGCACTTCTTGACTGATGGATGTTTAGTTCAAACCAGGGAAGAGCTGTTGATAATGTTAAACTACTGAAACAGGGATTTCTACGTTTTTTTTTTTTTTGGTGAATGCACTCTTTCTTCATCTTTCATCTATCATCCAAGACTGCCTCTCTTTTTACAACATGAACCGACTACCTCAGACGCTCAGTGCTTATTTCCGCAGGTGCCAACAATATAACTGCTATTATAAAACATTTTTACACCAAAATCAATATTTGGTCCATATCTCAAAACAAAGTAAGTTTGAGCATGGACTGTTCAAACTTTCTTTATGTCAAGCTTCCTCAGTGCCACAATTTCACATTTTATCTAAACAACACGTTAAGCTGTTTACGCTTGTAAATTTCAGGAAACCAAAAATGTCACCATTAATCAAAAAGAGTCGTTAACTTTCAGCTCATAGCTCAAAGTCTGGCAGCTTGAGCGTCAGACTACATTCAGAGCCTTTCTTTTCTGTCAGGTATTCAAGATTTTTGCACTGAACTGATGCAAGAAACAAAGAACAACTTTTGAAATGAATAATAAAAGTATTCATTGGCAACTACTGGAAAGAGAATAATCGCAGGTCAGTCGGAGGTCAAACACTGACCTCCAGAGGAGAGGTGAGGAAGGCAAAAGGACATTCAGTTAAGACAGTGGACAATATTATAGTTATGGTTATAGTTAAGTTGTTTGTGAGTTGTGAGTTGTCCAGTGTTGTAACTCAAGCATGTCGTATATCTGTGCTCAGAAGAGTGGTGGTGGTGAAGGACTTCCAGGTAAACTCTTTGCCGCAGGAGCAGTCCATGGAATTGCCCAGGGGACCGTGATGATGACACACGAGTAGAAACGCATCGTGAGTTTCTGCGAAGTGATTATAAGGCACTGGAAAACAGAATAAACAACAACAGGTAAAGCTGGATTCACACAAACAATGACGACAAGCTGGCAGCTGATGACAGCAGGCGTACGGCTTGGCGAGCATCAAACAGAATGGTTTGCGTCTTGGTGGATTGAGACTCTGGGGAAGGCCACTTTGGATCCAAGGATGACTGAGTTTGACGAAGGCTGGCTGCAAGTCTGATGATGGGAGGAAACCTGCAGTTTGCTTTTTACTTTATTCTCAAGCATTTCCTTAGCAGCTGAAAAACGCCGTTGATCTGAAAATGCTTTCCCACCTTTAAAAGGATCCTCATTCATGTGTTTTTATTGAGTCATGTTATATCAGCACACTGGTGGGAAGTAAGCATGATAAGGCCAAGTCTGGCAAGAGTCAGAGTCATGTGACTAAATCAAACATTATTAGAAACATTGTTGATTACTGCTGGTAGGGGTTTTCAGTTTTCAGTACAGTCACCTTGAGTTGGAGGGCTAACTTTCCTCTTGGTCATTGAAAATCATCCTTTTCAGAAAATTGTCACTCCCTGAAGCCCTCTACTTTAGGTTTATTGAGCTTTAAATCAACACTTAGTTTATTACGGCATTGTCTGGTGGTAGCTTCACTACGGTTCTCTGGAGGGTAATTTTCCACTATTAGAGCAAGAGTTGAGAAAGCTTCTGTGTACGACTTCCACCTGTTCAGCAACAAGCAGAGGAGCCAGAGATTTCCCACTGGGGTTGTTACTAAAAAAAAAAAATCAAGAGAAGAACTGTATAATAAAAGCATAAACAGGATAATCTCCAGTTGGCCAAAAAATTCAACTCTGAAATCAATGAGAAAACAAACACGCACACACACACGCACACGCACACACGCACACACACACACACACAACAAAAAAACAGATGATGCTGAAACTGAATTTAAAACTTGCCAAATGTTCTTTTCACAAAAACAAATAATCATTGGTTTGGGTCAAAATTTCAGGATTTGATCCCAGTTCATGAATTTCTTTTTTGAAGAGACATACAGTTTTGGAATAGCTTGTAAAAAAAAAACAAAAAAAAAACCCAGACATAATCTTACCATGTAATAATGTCAAAAAGTTTTTAATCTTTAACACAGGGCACATCTGTTGGGCCACTTTCTTACAATATTGCCAAAGCCTTTTCTTCAGGTTGCTGCAGAACCTGAGGATCTTGCTTTGTGTCTTCGGTAATTTATAATCATCAGAGGATTTGTGTTTGTCGTCGAGTGCTTTCTGTTCTTAGGTAAGATCTGCTCCATGACTGTCCCTTTAAAACGGCCTTCTTGGGTTTCTGTGAGTCATAAAAGATGAACAGAGACAAGACTCAAAACTCGATGAGACGAGTCATTAGCTGTTCTCATATTATTTGGACATTATGCTGACTGACCAAGCTCTCAGTCAGGTTTGTGCTTCTTATCACGAAGTCATGATCAATACATTCAGTGTCTGTCAGAGCCGGTATTGATGCGCAGTCTGATATTCAGTTTCTGAGTGGAGCATGTTTGCACACACATGTTGTGGACTGTGTTTGATCTTAAGTTTGTAGACCCTCTGCGAATCTAGGTTGGAACATCCACTTTACTCATCCAGTTGACATGAGCTATATTTAAAGAAGTCATACATAAATCAGCAGGGTTTCTTTCATCGATTAATAAATCATAAGTGTTACCCTCTTATGTTCATATTCTCTTCATTCTCTGAGCTCAGCAAAGAGTATCCAGCTGCCTGCAGCCTACATCACAATGCTTTATCACAATTGGACAGCTGTGTGATTGTATTGGTCAGCTCAGAACTATTTTTCATGTACAAATATGAATAAGTGTCATCTTGATTTTATTTGGAGGCATAAACTTGATGTGAGATTTAGTGTAGTTTGTTATCCTGGGGCAGCCTTTTGTTTGCTAGAGCGAGAAAAATAATGCAAATCAGTAGCTGGCATAAAATTGCTTTCAAGCCACCGAAACACAACAGAAAAACAGTTGCAGGTTTGAAGGAATGATATCTGTTTCCCAAGAGCTCTTCATAAAAACCATATTTAATTTATCAGTTGTAATGATCTATTTTCTGAAAAATGAATTAGTCAGTAAAGGCATCCGTCTGTGGCAGAGCACCACATTTTAAATCCTGCTGACAGCAGCAGAGTGACTGACTGACTGGCTGAGATGAAGCATGGCGTCAGTTTCTGCAGAGGACTGAGGTCATGTGCGCTGTACTGAAAAATGCAGAGCACAAAAAAACCCCCCAAAAAAAACAACCCACAAGTGCCCCAAACGTTTTACTAACAGGCTGCAGATAGCAGCATAAAGCAGCAAAAAGCAGCACACAGTTCTGAAGAAGAAGGAAACGGAGGATTTGCAGAATTTGAATTCAGCTTCGCTGTCTAAGGATGGTGGAGCGCAACATATGACTAAAGAAATGTGTCGACCCGGTTCCCAAATCATGAATCCCAAGGAACAACTTTCCAAATAAGGGTGCAATTTCTTGACAGTGTGTGACCATGCAAACATAAAAGATGGAGCTATGACTTCAACAAAACCACCTGTCCTAGTTAATTCTTCCTACACCCATGGGAAATATATATATATATATATATATATATATATCCTCACTGAATACCCCATTAACAACAACAACAAAAAAAAAACAGCAGAAAATTTTTCGGGGAAAATGACACAGAACAGACACGTTCGCAAGAATCACTAGTTTGAGGAACAAAACCCCTGTATTGTGATACCTCTAAATAAAATGATGTCGTCAAGTTTGTGAAAAAAAGCCAGAGTTGTAATTTCTACCTTCAACACGTCGTCACAATAATCCTCTGATCCATCCACTGATCTTGACGTTAGCCAAAGCACTCTACTCAAGTCAGTCTTGCGTCAGTGAAGTGTTTCTGAAAACAAGATCCTAAAATGTTTCAACTTATGAAGCAGCCTTCATCTCTCTAGATGTCATACAAATTTAAAAAACAACCGTAAGCCATCAGATGCTGCAGAGAAATCATTGTTAAAGCTCGAACCCTTGTTATAACATCCCCAGCATAAAAGGAATATTCGAATTAACGCTTGTTTCCTCAAACATACTCATATATGTTATACGCATGCTGTGTTGCTTCATCATGTTTGTCATGACCACATTTTTAGCTAATGGACGTATTCGCTTGCATTTTGGGTAAGTTTGTCCTAAAATCTTCTCCCAGATGGCAGCAGAAGGGAGCGCTTAGCAAGCATCGATCCAGGGATTGTAGATGCATCCCGCCTTCTGTGCTCCCTTCACTTCCTGTAGGTTCACGCTCATACTTGATGCTTCTCCTCAAGAAGAACGCAACGAAACTCTACAACTTTAGCAGCGATAGAGAAATGAAAAGCTTTTTTAATGACATATGATTTTAGAAAGTGATTGAAACACCAGTTCACCAATTCCTTGGAGCATTTTTCTCTCCGGTTGTCTTCCCTTAGTCCCAATGGATTTATTTAAAAAAGAAGAAGAAAAAAACAGCTGAGTCATTTATGCCTCCTTTCTCTCTTTATTTTCATTTTTATTTTTTCAATGAGTTGAATGCTTAAAAAATTTGAATTAAAACAAAAATGGACATTAAACCTAGCAGATATTCTGTGTTTTCTTGTTGTGGATTTCACAAAAATCACCCAAATGGCATTTCAGGAAAGTGATCTTTCAACAGGAACTATCAAAGAACTGAAAAGGTTAAGCCAATTTTCTTTACTTTTACTAAAAAAATACGGATCCTAACATAAATTTTTAGACCCAAGTTCTGGTTCTGAGCATCTGCGAGTCGCATGAAGATTTAAATGCTTCTGATTAATTGATCTGCAGCTGCTCTTCTGTGAGATGGGAGTTTGTGTGTGTGCTGTATTATTCAGGTTGCCTTAAAAGCATGTCAACTCAATTACAAGGATTTTACTAGAAATATCATGTCCTATCCTCCAGTCTCTGGAGGAACATCTCTGCTCAGCGGCAGGAAAAGTCTCCCATCTGAAGTTCAAATGGAGAGGCTCCATTTGAGCAACCAATGGAAATAGGCGAAAAACTTTTGAGCTTGTCAGTTTTAATCATTTTTAATGTCTCATTCTGGAATATTTCATTTTAGGTTTTGAGCGTTCCTGAAATTTAACACATCAGACACACATTTTTGACTTTCTTCACGGGCTACGTCAGATGGGATTATCATTTGATCCTCCATTATTAAGTTGTGTGTTATGAAAAATAAGCCACATCCACCACAGGCCTTCTCTTTCATGGGATTTCTTTTTTGAGCCGTCCTTTTGCATGATTACTCTGGTTGTGAGGCTTTTCCGTAACAAGTATCACCTGAGTAAATGGTGATACTTTTGCTCAGTCTACTCAGTGGAAACCCTCCAAATGGGGAGGGTTTCTAGGCCCCTCATACTGGGTGGAGACTCAGAACCTGCTGGAGGAACAATAAATCCTTCTGGGCTTGGAAAGCTTTTGGATCCCTTTGATTGAGGAGGATGTCACTGGGGTAAGGCATGTCAGGATTTCCCTACTGAACTTGTTAACACCACAACCAAATGTCTGATAAACAAAACAGAATGGATGGATGGATGTTGAAGAAATACACAAATACGAGGTTGGCTGAAAGTTGTAGTGCGTACGTGTGTTTCATTCTTCCTCAAAATTTCTAACTTCCCTCAACTTTCCTCTGAGGTCGAACTTCCAAGAAGGAAACCCGGACATTTCTCACTCACCCCAGCCTCAAGCTATGCTCCTGTCAAAAATCTAGTGACACCTTCAGAATTGAGAAATGCTCTCAAGTACTTCGTCTCACTTGAAGTCAGGTCTCAAGTCTACTGGTCATCGTCCAGTCTGCTCTCACCGCTGCATCTCTGTAACCAGTGGCTGTGATCTGAAAACATGGGCAGTCGCTCAGGGAAACATAAGTAAAGGGATGCCTGAGTGTAAGTTTAAAAATGAACAATAAAGCCCCTTTTTTACCTCTCAGTGCTTCACTGAATGCATTTGGTGTTGAATGTTTTTGCTTGCACAGTAAATAAGGAGTTGACACCCGGCTGTGTGGAGTAAGCACATCCTGTTCTTACGCCACATGAAAGGACTTTCTAGCATTTTCCACCTTCACATATTTCAGGGGATTTTTGATTGGTGTTCAGTGGGGGGAATCTAATGCCTTGTCTCTTCTGTAGACCAGCAGGGGTCCATAGGATTGGTACGCTATTTTGTGCGTTTCAATTGTAAAACCGACTCATACGACCGACCCGTACTGCCCCCTCTATCAGTTGCATGTATTGATACATGCAACTGACATGTACCAATGCCATACATTGTACATTGGTACGGTTGCATAGTGTGGCATCACACAATGCAACCCCTTGATTGGGGGACAGAAAACCATCACTTTTTGCGACAATCGCGAGACACACTATTGCGTCACATTTGTTGTCCCCACAGCATGGTGCAATGTTAGCTGTTTGGGTTTGACTGTCAGTCCAGTGAGAGTCCAGCTGAAAGTGGAAATGCTCTCCTGAATATGCCAGACCATGAAATAGTGCATCAAACCACACAGACCCGTTGCTCAGTGGAAAGTGTGCTTGACTGGACCATGGAAGAAAGATTTTTGTCAGCTTCTTCACTGATGGTTTGGTTCACTAGGCTATGAAAAATGACCCAGAGACATCCTGTTTTCAATTACTAGAGATCATCAAACATATATGTATATATTGATATATCAAAAGGTTTCTGATGTTATGCACTCTAATGCAGAAAAACTTATCTATATATCAGTGAAATATTTATTTTACGTGGTTTGACACATCTTCATCCGTATCCCGCCTGCAGTTTAAAAATCTCAAAATCTCTATACTTTGTTTAAACCAAGATTACACAAATTAAACATGCAAATACTTCACAGAAATACAATTAGTTTTATCTTAAGATACTTTATTAATATCTTCTGTTGACAGCATCAGCCAAAAAACAAACATTGAAAATGAAAATCATATCATGGGAAATGGTACACACAGGTTTTAATGGTTTCAGGAGACGGAAAATATTCAGAATTTAAATGCAATCAATCAGCCACGTGTGTCTGCATGTCTGCTTGTACACTGCAAAGCTGACAGAGCGAGGGAATGAACTGGTGGATAATGAAGTCGGGTCAAGGATTGAGGGCTTGTTTATTCTGTGGAGTCGAAATTTTGCATCTCAGGCACGGCATGGACAGGGATGAGGTCAGAGGTGGTAAATTAGGACAAGCTTGACAGTGAACAGGTGGATGGTTAGCACTGAGAGGTCATTATTCACAAATTATGACTTTAAAGAAGAAGAGCTATCTTGTGCTGACAGTGCACGTATCATTCCGTCTTTTTCAGAATGGGAATATTTGGAGGAAATGAACGGGGAAGGGACGTGTCTGGCACATGCACCATATGTTGCCGCTCAGCTGGAAATGGGTGAGAGAGAGAGAGAGAGAGAGAGAGAGAGAAAGAGAAGACAAGGCAGGCAGAGAGAAATCAAAGATATGCAAATGAAGAGAAGGAAGAAGTCACACAATCGGATCTCTGCAGAGGACGATTTCCAGCTCTCCGCGGTAGAGCTTCCCACCGTCGGACAGGCTCATGATGCTCTCCTTGTAGCCCATCAGATTATTCACATCCACATCCTGAGGACAGAAAGGGAAGAAATCAGGCATATGTGATGGATTTCGGTTTGATTTTATACATTTTTTACTGCTGCTTTTCACATAAAGTAAAAGACATTAACAAAAATATTTGGTTCAAGTTGCACAAAGGACTCTTAGGACTGGACCCTGTCAGGCTGCGAGCTCTGAACTACACATTTATGATCCTGAGAAAAACCAAAAACCTAAGGAAGTATAATTTTTAGACAATCATTTTTCCTTTCCCCTGCTCTCTGGATTCAAAGGACGGTTTTTCCCTTGTCATTTTGACTAAATGCCAGGCTTATTTTGCAACTTTTCCAAAAAGAAAGAGAAAATATTAAATAGACTCCAACACTCTAAAACAACATACAAACTGAGTCAATTTCAAAGCACAATAATCTCAACATCAGCCCATCAAAAGTGTAATTGTTTTGAATGATGAAATCAACACAGCTGATTGTGAAACTCATCGGATCGTCTCCGTTTTATACTATATTTGTGTGTCCGTGACAATGCCTGCCTGAAGTTTGAAAATGCAACAAACTGAAGCTTTTAGGTCTTGCCAGACATCTAAGCCTCTCACCAACACTAAGTTTTTAGTCCTTAGTGTTGGTGCTCGAAATGAAATGAAATTTGATCAATTGCGCGTCTTTCAGGTAGAAACTAGTTTAAGCCGCTACAGGCTCACTGTAGACAATAAGGGATGGATACTGTCCTTTGAGCGAGTTCTGTGAGGTCTCAATAAACAACTAGTCACAAGTACTAGCACTGCTGTAGTTTAATTAGTCTACACTTTTTAGGTCAGAGTACCCGGAGAGAAAATCTACAAATCCAACCATGTGTGAGGCTTGCAGCTCTGCACGGTGAATGTATGCTCGTCACTTTCTTGTAATTTCGACCAAACTTCAATTTGAAAGTACTTGTTGTTCTTGTTTTCTGAGAAATTCTAAAAATTGAATTTTTTTTTTTTTGTTTGGCTCTTCTCAACAAATCCTGGACTCCGACGATAAGCAGTTAATGAGGTTGGATGTCTTGCTGGTACCAGTAAAGCTTTTGATCTGAGCTTCTGGAGCACTGAGATCAGAGCACTCACACATACGAATCACATGCAGCATGTTCAGTCATACAGGCGTAGCGAGAGGTAATGCATTTAGCCAGTTTTAAGTATATTAGGAAGAAAAATGATGGCGGAGAAATGTTATTACGGCCCTGAAGTCTAAGCTAATGTTTGAACTTGCATGGCCAGCTGAGCTGCGCGCAGACACAGTGTGGACTGATAGACCTAAATCACTTAACAGAATGCAAGACATCCTATCCATCTCTCACCTTCTTGGTCTGGTACAGGTCTCGTAGGAGAGCTTCCAACTCTTGCTCATCAATGTAGCCGTTCCCGTCCTGAGCAAACAACACAGTGTGGGTATTTTCAACTCAAGACATTCAGAAAAGGTTTTCAAAGACAAAACAGACAATGTGAGAACATGCATGCTCGTTCTTGCAAATTATTTCCTTCATTTATCCTTTTATTTTCTCACACTAGCTTAATCCCGTTTAGGCTGGCGGGGTGAATGTAGAGGCGGCTATCTTCACTCGTTCATTGGCAACGGAAGGAGACTAATTTTTTTTGCTTATTTTCTAAGCAGTAAAAGTTTATTGTCCACCAAAGACCAGCGACATCAAAAAGACTGGAGGAAATGCTGCAACGTCTTGTTTTTCCACTGAGACCTTAAATCCTCGTACACACCAACCTACAAAACGATGCAGGCCGAGCGAAGTAGCACGACCAATTAAAACAGACAAATGAAGCAGTGCAAAATAAATTCTTCATAAGCTTCATGAACGCGAACTCATCACAATGATCATTGCAGATGAAGGTCAAACTAAAAAATAAACAGGAGTTTGTTCTTGGCAGGTCTTGTGAGTTTTTCCTCCTTGTCACCTCAAACGCTGCTCTTGTTTTTTAGGGGCTGTGTTGTTTCAACAGAAACCAGCAATTTCAACAAAATATTTCCAAAATATCACATTGAAGTCCTAATCGTTAGGCCTTTAGGATGTTTTGGCCTTGTTGTCAGCAGATTGTCACTGTAATAGATTCTTTACTTGAATCTATTATAGATCCAGAGATAGGTCACTTTCACACATGGAAATTAGGATTTTAGACCCTTCAAAGAGATGGCCAGAGATATATTAGCTGACATTTTGTGACTGGATGAAGATCTACTAGATTCGATTTTAGGTCTTTAGACCAGTCTTGTTTTTTTCAAGCCTCAACATTTTGTTTTTGCCAAATAATTGTCTAATTCTCAACAACTGCTGCAAAGGTCGAGCCTAAAAGCTCTACATTTCAATAAATAAGTGCATAAATTGCATATATTTAACATGCAAGAAAATGGACAAAAAGTTATGACTATTTCAAGAATTTAAAGGTTGAGTTCATAATTAGTTTGGAGTTTATTTGTTTATTTGTTGTTGCCACTATTAAAGACATTGGTCTGCTGTTTAACTGCTGTGGATTTTAATCAATCACATGGAATCT
>VMRN01000019.1:3812590-3837689 GCA_010277015.1 Poeciliopsis turrubarensis
CTAAATTTGAAGAAATACTTTGAGAGCAATCGAATAGCTGGAGAGCCACAGGCAATTGATAAGGCAATTAGTTTTACAACTTTTTTCATAGACAAGTAGAATCTCTTAAAAAAATGTTTCGTTCAACATAAATTACTTTCCTATTAATTGACCAGTACTTTGCATTAATTTTAATTTTGCAATAAATAGCATCCAGCAACTTATCTTAGAAGCAGACTTCGACTAAAACAACAAATGATCCATTCTTGGCTACTTTTCGCTTGTTTCGATAAACTCTTGCGTGTTTTGGCTTATTTCCTGAACAGGCAAATAAAAGAATAATTTTCAGGATTTAAAAACCAAAAAATGGTTTGTAAATGTAAATGCTTTCAACTTGATGATTTTGGCCCTCATGACAAAGAGAGACCCAAAATGTTTTACTCCCGAGAAGCTTTTGCTCTGACTGCTTTGTTTCTTTTTTTCCCCAGACTTTCTGCTCAGCCACATTCAGGATTTTATGGTGAAGTCATGAATGTACCAGCCTTTCCATTCACAATAATGTGATGAGAGTTAGCTGTAAAGCCAATATTGAGCCTGTTTGCTAATTAATGAGTTATGTCTCACGGTGGTGTTTATAGGGTTTTGGGCCAGGAGATAAGTCTGTGTTACTGGAAGTCTGCCTTTGGCAAACAACGTCGAACCGCGGTCTGTTCAACTGGGCTCAGCCTCAAGATGACTTCAGAGCAGTGAATCCTGCCAGGCCTTTAAAAAGATGCTCTTTGATGTTGACACAGCCAGTTTGAAGTGTACCAGATTTGGGGAATAAAATCTGAATTCTATTTATTCTCCACTTTAAGGATAAAGGACCTGGCACTCTGCCGAGTTGCGAGAAACACAGTCACATTGAATATCCGAATGTCTGTCTAAAGCTGTGGGCAAGCTTGGATTTTGAAGGGATGTGGTCACCCGGAGACACATTAGAGTCCAGCTGACAGTCCAGCACCAGTGACTGCCGCAGCCAGCACTTATATTTATCATGAGAGGAAACGCGTCCATTAATTTTAAGTATGTACTCCATAACTTTTAAGTATGTATACCAAGCAATGTGGACTGGAACAGTGAAACAGGCGGTTCTGGCTTTCTTTATTTTTTTGGTACCTATGTATTCAATTGGTACCAAATAAGTACCAAAAAAAAACCAAAAAAAAAAAACCTGAAAATAGAAAAGGGAGTAAATGTTTTCTGTGTAGAGTAAACATTTATTACAAATAAATAAATGTATTTTATTTAGATTTAAAAAAATATATACTCTACTAAATACTTAGACATATTTAAAGAGTGTGCTTGCAGCTTCATATAAAAAAAAAAATCTACATTTTTAGAAAAGACAACTGGTGTTTTTGTAGTTTTTCTGCAATGAGTGTACTCAACACAGCAAACAAACAAAAAAAAACAAACAATAATTTCTTTGTTTCCAAAAGGAACCATTAAAGATTTCGTGACTTAGTGAAATCAATGCAGCTGTTCCAGCACTGGTAAGAGTAAAATATATCTCAGATCCCAGTTTTTATAACACCTATGAGGAATATGGAAAACACCCACAACAACTAAGAATTGAGCCGCGTCAAAAACCAATGCCGTGCCGCATTAAATTGAAATCCTTATTTCCCCGAAAACCTGACTCAGCCTTTCTACAATCTATAACAGCACATCCCTAGCTTCACAAAGCTGATAGCGAACCATAAACAATAAAAATGATTTAGCAGCTGCATTGTAAAGCTCCACTCCCCTCTGCCTTGCATCATATCCCTCGCTGCTGTCCTTCCCAACAGATTTACCTCTGTTTTGGAAAATAAGTAAACCACAGTTGAACAACCGTGAGCTGTTTACACAGGGACAGGTGCACCTGCCCTAACTCATTTCCCTAGGTGGACGAAAAGACCTTAAACAAGAAATTTGCATACTCATTAGTTTAATAACAAAAAAAAAAACAAACCCCAAACTGCCTCAAAACAAACAATATTCATACACGCATTGTAACTCAGGCTAGAAAATTCAAAATGTCCATGCAGGGACAGCTCAGCTTTTACAGAGAATACAAACATTTATTCCCACAGAACTTAAATAAAACTTCATTCAACAGCATCACCTCGGTGCCCAAGGCCCAAGAGGCTCCAGTCGTAGCCAACACTATATATGATTCAGCCTCAGTTTACGCTGAACTTTCTCTGGGAAAATGCAGAAAGTAAACAACCAGGGCATGTGGCAGGGTTCCTGCAGACTTCAGGAACTTAAGAGTCTTGGGATATTTTCATGACTTGCTTCAGGTTATAAGACCTACAGGAATTTTACAAACATTGTCACTTAAAAAGAGGACAGTGCTGAGGAGCGCTGCTTGATCGCCAGATGCAGGCTAAATATGAATTAAATTAATAGAGCTATATTATTTATTTATTTATTTATTTCAGTGAGTTTTGCCATTAAAATGTTATTGACAAGCGTTGGCCATTTCCTATTCTATGGTATTTGCAATTTTTTCCAATGAAAGAACCAGTAGTAAAAACAACTTTTCCTATTAAAAAAATAAAAAATAAAAAAAAAATCTATGGACGAACGTCTAACAATTTTTGTGAGTTAGATAAAAAGAGGTGAGGTGAGGCCATTGTCATGATATCTGCATGTTTAATGCTGAAACCACAAGTAGTGGTTTGTTACCAATATTTGTTAGCCTGCTATATTTCAAGTGCCACAGAATCCCATTTTTGCATAGCATTAATATATTTGGATAGATCGCTAGACTCCAACTTCCCTAGCTGAGGTGCTAAAGCTCACAGAGATCGGTGGGGTCATTATATGTGAAGACAGCAGGAAAATGTAGGCTGTTATGGCAGAAATAGTGTCACAGTTTCCACCCCTGACAAAACTGATTAATAGAACTTGAAAACAAGTGCCACCTACCTTATCATAGTAATTGAAGATGGAATTGAACTGCTCAGAGGTCAGCTTCACACCCTGTAATAAACCCCAGGACACAAAAATATATTAAAAAAAAAATAACAAAAAACACACACTGTCCATGAGCATACATAAATGATTTACTTATTAACGTGTAAAAATAAACAATTAAAGATAGATAAAAAACTGTAATTGTGCAAATAAATTATCTACAGGCTTTGCAGTGCACACAAAGATTACTCAGTTAAACATTTCTTCATTTGCTTTTGTTATTGAAACGATTTTGATGCAACCACTGTGCTGGCGGTTTTCCGCTCCGTACCTGGAATTTAAGAAGGAAATTCTCCTGGACAGGGAGGAGCCTGTAGGGGAAAAAAACAAATTTAATTAGCGGGTCTAGCAACATGTGCAACTGTTGCTTAATTATTTAAGTCGGACGCCAGAGCATGAACATCAGGAGGAAATGTGTTTTAACTTGTCATACTGTTAAGTAAAACTGCATATTACCTTGCCATCTCCGAGAGACCCAGCTTTCCATCTCCATTCAGATCAAACATCCTGAGCTACAAAACAACACAGAAATGAAAAGCACTCAAACATAAATTGCAGATAAAATCCAAAGCTTCTCGGCTTGTTTTTTAAAAAAATGCATTTACATTTGACCAACAAGTGTCCAACATTGAGGACCTTCTGTACAGTGCACAAATCCAAGCCAAAAGATGACTTTTTAATACTATTTAATAAATGTTAACCAAATTAGTTATTCAGTTATCTCCATTTGTAATCTATCCGTAAATTGATGCAAAACTAATTGTTTTGAATTGCCCCATTTCGGCCTTATTAACATTTCAGATGAAATGGGGTTTTATGTATAATTTGGCCTGGTGGATAAAAGAAGTGCATTTTCTGTTCGTATCAGTTGAAAGTCGCACTCCTTATTTTTGCTGACAACATTCGACACCAGATAAGTATTTTTCTCCTTTTGTTCAGAAAGATGTTAATTAACATTCTTCAGTCTTTTCTTTCAAGTGAACTTCACTTTTCTATAGTATGTCTTTACAGTGAAATTAATAGACACATCCTCAGTTGATTTAATCTCTTGCAGCAGCTACAGAGGAACAGTGGTTTTCTCTGAGCATTGAGGAGATTTCTTGTAAAAGTCAGATTAGCTTCAGGGTTTTTGAAGCAGATGTTACTGCATCTGAAGATAACCTGCAGAGAATAATGGGTCACTACCACCACATCACTGCTGTCACCAAAAACAGCAAATCTCTGCTGTCCAGCAGACCAGACGGACAGTAGAAACACTCCTTGAGTTATTTCTCATTTTGTGATGTTGCTCACTTTTGTGACAGACAAGCACAAAGTACTTCATAATTATGAATTTGAAGGACAAGGATACATGTTATTTTAAAAAAATTATTATTATTTATTTTATTTAATTTGTTTTACAAAAAGGGGCATTTGCACAAATCCTCCTCTTTTCCTGCTGCAGTTTATAGTCTCCATGCTGACTGTATCTCCTCTATACAGCTGGAGACTGAATATTTAATCAGGCATCTTTGTAAAATAGCTCAACCTTATTTAGGCTTCCTGAAGAGCATCTCTGAACCCTTCCACCTCGGCTCTGGCTTTATGTTTAGGGTCTCTGTTCAGCCAGAAGTCAAACCTCAACCTCAGCCCCAATTCTTTCCCCTTCTCTTATCAGTCTTCTTCTAATATTCCCTCGCCCCCGCCCATCATCCCATCACCTCTAACTAGTTTCCTTGTCCTGCTGAAAAAAACAAAACAAAACAGATTAAAAAATGTTCTGGTGAACTTTCAAAGCTTGGGAAATTGTTTAGGACCGGTTCCTGCTTTCAGCAACGCAGCCGTCTTATTCCTGGTGTGTCTAATATGTCCCTTCCTCTTCCCGGTGCTGTTTGCCCGCTAAAGATCACTAACAAATCTCTAAAGCCTTTCACGAAACTGCTGAATTGTGCTGAGACTAAATCACACACAGCTGAACTCTATTTTCTAAGTAGGTGTTTGAATGCATTTGGGTGTGTTGGATCTGTGCTGGACTTATTAGGGGAATCACAATTAAAAAGGAATAGCTAGAAATGCACAACACAGTTTTTGTTTTAGTTGTAAAACAGTTTTGAAAACCAAGTTTTCTTTTCCCTCCACTTTATCATGAGACACAACTTTGCGTTGGTCTGTCACAAAATAAAACAGCAAACAAAAGGGAAAACTCAATATGTAAAATAAATTTGATTCTGATCGTGTAAGAAAACTTCTGGAGAAAGTCAATTTATTTTTTGAACGCATTTTCACTTATGGTCAAACTTGAAACCTTTGTGCTGTAGAGGTAAAAACATCGTGCAGCTCCACTGTAAGTTGGAGAGTAATACAGTATACGTGCATTAACATATGAGACAAAGAAAGTCTTACTATGGTCTGTGTGTACTCCTGCAGCTTCTGTTCATCATAGTGTCTGTTTGCCTTTTCCAGCAGGTCTGACAGGAAGCCCTGTAAACGGATGCAGATCAGGAGAAAAGCAAAACCAAAGATGATCCGTCTGATTGTCATCACATTAGCTAAATATTAAGATAAAAAAAAATGTAAAAAAACTCGTTTTGTTTACCCTGAATTTGAAATCGCATAGTTTTTTGAAATGTAAAAGTGCCATCGAAACCTTACATGCATCATAAGATAATTTATTAAATAAAATTTAAAGCAAAAGAAGGAATGAAGACATAGCCACTAAAAACATGGCAAAAAAAAAAAAAGAGTGAAATGGTATTATTTAATTTTTTTTTGGTTTAAAAAGTATTTCCAGTCTTTTAAGCCACGAAGCTTCACACTGAACGGATTGTATCACGTGATTCAATACTTTCCACGCCTGTCCTCAATTATGTGGCGAGAAGCATGTCTGGCGCCTGGCATCGCATCTGCAATTCTCCACAGCTTTCGAAAAGCCACACCTGAGTAACTCATCTGCACCTGGTCAGCTGGAAGAAACGCGACACTGGAAGCAACCCAAGCAGCATCTGCACATGTCAGTCGTCGACCCCAATGAGGCACACCTCCCCAGTGAATAGCATGCCCTTTTATAACATTTCAGCCAACATTGTAAAAGAGGTGTTGAAGTAAATAACATTTTGCATAATCTGCAACACCTTTTGCATTTAAGTCGACACCCGATGGGGAGGTTGGGGGGATGGACGGGGGGTAGCTCTGGGGAATTTCCTGTGGATCAGCCACTGAAGTCTCCTGTGTAAACCGGTTAACTGCTTTTGCTTGACTGATAGCGCAGACTTGCATTGCAACAAACAAATGTTGAAAAGAATTAGTGTGATTTAAAAAAAAAATGGAGTTAAAATATTCAGCCTGTGTCGCATTCAGTAGATTAAACTTGAAACCAGAGTTAGGTCGAGCAGGCGTTTCTGTTGGCCAGGCTGTAAGCAGGGAGGAAACTGTCGTGATGTGTGTGTGTCCAGATCGATGAAAACAACACGTAAAGCTGATCACAAACTTTAGGTTGCTGAACACATTTGATGACAGTTATCTTTGTGTACGTTTGAAAGGTGAGGAGAGCGATTCCTTCTCGCAAGACAGTAAACGTAGGATGCTATATGACTGTGAGCAAGAACAGACTATTGACAATTTCATGGAGGGAGATATTAGGGCAGGGTTACAGTGTATGGACTCGTCTTTACAAAGATAATGGATGCTTAATAGATCAAAGGTGAAATACCGCAGGCACTGATCTATTGAGATGTGGAAAATGTGATTTGATTAGGCGAGTCCTCCTTCACCATGTTCTCAACAAGGGAATGAGTCAGGATGAAGTGAGAATGTTTTCAGTCTCAATGCATCACACGGTACTGAGTATGTGCTGAGTTGCTTCGGATCATTGCAAATCTAGGAAGAAGTTACTCGACGTTATTTTCATGACGCTCCAAGATCTTGCATCTCATATCCACAGTCAAGTTTCCCCACATTAGTTGAGTCATGAGACGCATTAAACTAAAAATGAAAAAAGTACAAAGCCAAAAGTAATGTTGCTAAAATATGTTTATGCGCTTCAATTTCTTTTAAAGGTGCAATTTGTTCCATGCAGTGACATCTAGTGGTACAGTGGGCACATTGCATCCACTGCATGGAGCAGAAATGCTTAAATTCAGTGGAGTGATATTATATACCAGGAATAATTCATGTAAACTAGAAAATATAATCAATGAAATTGTGAAAAAATAAAAAATTTACTGTAAACCTAGCTGTGTTTGGTGTTATTTAAACTCCTTCCACATATGATTTTTTCACTTTTTCAGCAGTGCTAATTTGAGTGAGCTGCACACAAATTAAATTTAAAAGTCAATTACATCAAAATAATATATTCTCAGTAACAACAGGGTTGTCACTTTGCCCTTTTTAAACACTTGAGTTGATCCAAGTACCAAAAAGCAATTAGCAGCTAGGCTAATGTACTACTACCAAAAATAAAGTTAGCATCTCGACTAAAAAGCTACCAAAACTTCAATTGCTTGTCGATAAAACTGCCAACAACAAAAATGTTAGAGATAAAATATAAGAAAGATTTAAATAAAATGTCTAATTATGTCAGATTTACTGATCAATAAGTCCTTTTGTTCTTTTCAAGATGAGATTAATTTGATTATTAAATTATATATCGCTTATTAAGCTTTTATTTATTTCTATATTTCTTTTATTAATTACAGGAGGCCTGGTCCTCCAGAGTTTACGCCAGGCTTGTAAATGGCATTTTCAACGAACTCATCTAATAATTTGTCTGATCTATTGTGGTGTAATTACTCTCAAAAGTCATGCATGTGAGACCAGGTTCAGCACAGAGTCACTCGTGATACTGGAGTTGTATATTTACGGAAAAAGCATTTTCATCCCATGAGTGCGCAGAACTGTCTCTGCGGCACACCTGGGTTCAGAGAAATAAAGCAATCCCCAGAGAGCTTGCTTTGACCTTGTAAACTGTTCTTAATTAAAAAATCAAAAAATCAAAAATCATAACCAAATTTGATATGTATTTTGTGGTCATAAGCTCTTGTTTGTTTATGGGCAACAAGGCGATTCTAATTTACCTACTGTGTAAATGTAACGTTGTTTCAATCAAAATGGACAAAATAAAAATAAAAAATGATAATGACACAGGAAAAATGTTACAGACTATTATCTGACACATTCTTTAGTTTGTGTTTATTTGTGCGAACAACATGCACTGACATGCAGGAGCGGAGCGCAACATGAACATGCACAAATACATCCACACATTATAGTCTGATGAGAACATTTGGAGCAGGAACTAAGAATAACAAGAGCATCATGAGAAGAAGTCCCTCTAAATGATTACAGTTTGGAGTCCTGTTAATGTTTGGTCATGCAGAAATAACAGTGAGGGAAGGAGAAAAACAAAAACAAAGCATAAGTATGACAATGGAGGAATATGAAGAAACACAGTAAAGTATTTCGAGGTTGTTGATA
Organism: Poeciliopsis turrubarensis; assembly: GCA_010277015.1. Lineage (NCBI taxonomy): Eukaryota > Metazoa > Chordata > Actinopteri > Cyprinodontiformes > Poeciliidae > Poeciliopsis > Poeciliopsis turrubarensis. The sequence goes on from VMRN01000019.1 coordinate 3,821,027, forward strand.
AGAACTATTTCTCGATGATTTGAATGTACTGATGAGCAAATCCTTTTACCTTCAGCTCATTTGCTTCGATGTAGCCGCTGCGATCTGTATCATATCGCCTCCACGCCTGAGAGAGAATAAAACAAATGCTTTAGTTGAAAGGATTTTCCCAACAAGCATTGATGGAGAGAAATTCATCTCCAGTGTTTTGCATCTCCTCTGTTTGAATAAATTCTCTCTCATCGACCCCTCCAGCCCCCACCTTGAGCACCAAGGGTTTCGCTTTTCTCTAGTGCAGAGGAGCATAAATCGTTGCAGAGGGGACGATTTGAAAAGCCTCGGCCATTACTGTAATCACGCTGTTTCCAATACAACCCCTATCGCCCACATGCAGGGCATGGGGCAACATGAAAGAGAGGAAAGAGAAAGTCATTTTAATGAATGTTTTAATCTAGCAGCTGTCCCTGTCCAAAGAAGGGCTCCTTATCAAAGATGGATGGCTTCTCCTCCTCCTCCTCCTCCTTCTCTGCTCCTCCTCTGAGCTCTGCAGAGAGGAGCTACAGTGGTGTTATCCATTATATATGACTCTGAAAATAGAAGTTTCTGCTTCCTCATTCCAACCCTTTAAAAACCTTTACGCCCCCTCATTCCCTCCCTGCCCTTCCCTTTTCCTTCAACAAAGACTGATTAATCCCCCTCTCCACGATGTTCAAAAACTCTAACCCCTCAACTTCTCATCAGCGTTTCATTTACGGCGCCGTTTTTCCAGCTTTCCGTCTCACTTGCCCTTTACATCGTTCTCCTCCACACCTTCATTTTCCTCCCTTTACTTCAATATTTTCTCTTGGTGTGGCACGACAAGCGAGGACCCACACATGTAATTGGTTTCTAATTGCCTCGGCTCTTTCAATGCAAACGGGTCTCACATAAAATCTGACATTTTATCCAACTGTGTTCTCATGAGGTGCTTCATGAAAATTAAATATTCTGTGTTAGTTTCTTGGAAGCCCTTTGTGTTGCTCCGCTTGTGGCTTCTTATTGAAAAATTTAGAGCAGCACTAAAACTGGGGGCATTTTTTTATATAAAGTAGTTTCTAAGAAATGTAACTTTCCTTTTATAGGCTTTGTGGCTGAATAATAACTCCACTGTCTGACTAATAGAAATGTTTTACAGGATTTATTTTTTTGTATAACTGACAAATGCAGGTGATTTAGAGCAACTTAAGCAACGAGAATTTTATGCTTGAAGTATAAATAGTTCAAAAGTGGAGAAATCGAGGGGAAAACTGGGAAGTATCTGGTGGGAAAGTGAAAGATTTCAATGTCTAAATTGAGTTTTTAGATTTTTTTTTTTCACCAGCTGAAACAAAGACCCACCTCAAAACCTCCCAATACTGATTTCAGGATTGCCATGGGAACCTCCTGTCTTCAAGCTTGCCATCTTAACCCAGTGACTCAAAGATCTACAGCCTTTCACGTTTTAGTCCAGGTACATTTATGTGCTCTTGTGATTGGTTCGTTGACATTTTTGTGCAATTGGTTGATTTTTTATTTTTTTTTTCCCTAACAAAAAGAGATTAAACTCAGTTCTTCAATTGTCTGAGAAACATCCAGCCAGCGCTTCAACACTTCAAATGTCCTTTTGGTCGCCGTCTCACTTTTATCCTCTCTTTTAAACATCTGGCAGAAATAATAAACATGAACAGCTGTATCTTGCTGCTCAGTAACTGCTTGACGCTACGCGCAATTTTCCTACAATAACATGTTGAGTAGTCTGGTATTTTCCACCGTACAGTGGCACAGCCACAACAACTTTATTGCACAGTGCGACAGCTTTAGGCAGCGTTTGCATAAGGACCATTATGACATGGGAAGACGATGTCAAGCCACAGAGGAGGCAGACGCAGAGCCGAGTTGGCAAAGAGATGTGAAGGTGGGACAGAACTCCTCTAAAGGCAACAGCATTGCTGTCATTCACAGCTTCCTCTCAGCTGACCTCTGTCATGTACGGCACGAGAAGGATGAGGTGGCTCATCCTTTTTCTCCTAATAAGGATCCGTATTGTTAGAAGGTTTCCTCGTTCTGCAAGGAAGTGACATTCGACGCTAATTGGCCAAGAACTCCTTTGAATTACTTGAAGTTAGACCAGCACTCCTTCTGCATGGCCCGAGTTCTCCAAGTCTTGCCGCTTCGAATCACGGCCGTTTGTCAACACGAACATCCACATTGTGAAGGGTGACATTTAATTCTACACTCCAGTTTAATGACCAAACGTAAAATGTTGTTCAATCTTTTTTTTTTTTTTTCCCCCAACATTAGGACATCAATGTTCCTAAACAGCTTCAGGAAAATAAAGAGGTTGTTCATGTTCCTGTGCTCCCTCACTGGACACTGTAATCAACCTTACTCTGGTACCGGGTGAGGCTCCCCTGTCCACAAATCTCCTGCTGTAGAGTATTTTAGCTTTTTAAAACACGACATATATTCATTCTGACAATCTACTTTTAAGCACAAACCCTGGACAATAGCTTTAAAATGCAATAAAATATGTTTACCATGTGTGAGTCACTGATTTAATGTAGCTGGAACTATAACTGTGTACAATTACAAGTACTACACGTGCCACAATTTGAGAAACGACATTACTGTTCCTCATATGCATGCCTCTTTTATGGCTCTGCCATTTATTTCCCCGAGTCCCTGAGTGCAATTTAGATAATTAAAAAAAAAAAAAAATCATACAACTTTAAGACATGTGCAGTCATGTGCAATTGAAGGCGACAGTCTGTGTCTTTTGAATTCAAAGGCTTCCACTTTATGCTGCTAATTGGAACGCCATCAACTATCTGACGGGAATTATTTTATGACATTAGCTGCTGGATGGCGAGAACATGCCGTCTGTCTGCAGCCGGCTGAGTTCAACCTACAGTGTTGATTGGCTGGAGTATGTTGGCTCTTACTAATGATCATTTTAATAGAGCAAGAGGGTTCTGTGCAAAAAAAAAAAAAAAAAAAACATCCCAAAGAACTGACAAGAACTGACCATTAGGGGCAGGTGTAGTTTGTGCAAAAAAAAAAAAAAAAAAAATCATCATGTCCAGGTAGAAAACTCAAAAGACTCTCTTACCGCCATGAACTCAGCACTGGAGCTGACAAACTGTCTGAAGCAGAGCAAGAAGTTCTCTTCAGTGGGAAGAATCTGGGCCAGCTGGAGAGAAAAAAATGACAGCAAAATGGCAGTGGTGAGCACAAGATGGTGTAGTTCAAGAGAGAGAGAGAGAGAGAGAGAGAGAGAGAGAGAGAGAGAGAGAGAGGGCCAGGGGAGCTTTTTGTCTGCAAAGCCTCAAATGGGCAACTAAGGAATAAATAATAAAAAAGCATCACCTCAGAAGCTGGGCCATGTCTTCGATGGGAATATTTATTGAAATACTCCTTCAGTATATTCAGGAAAACACTTTACTGTGGATCTTTATCCGGTGAATTGAAAGTTCAGTTAATTTTCCTGGCGAGAGATGGCTTATTGATATTTCAGAATCTCTTTCTCACATCGCTTTGAACCTAAATCTGAATTCACAGACTCCACGGTGAAGCTCCTGCTAATACCGGAGGAAAATTCACCAACAAGCCTTTTAAGCCCCAAATAATGGCTTCTCTCTCTCTCTCTTTTTAAATACTTTCTCACAATCGTCACATAGAAAACTTATTTCGTCTTCTGATTATTGAAAATGGTATCTGTTTGTCTCTTGAAAATTGCATTTTTTTTTTTTTTTTTGCAAAACTGGATGCAAGCCAACCACAATAATTAGGCACTTAAGGATTTTGCCCATATCATCATTTCAGGGATAATTTCTAACTTCAAATGGATAAAATAAATGCTTAATGGATTTAATCATCTCTGTGTAAGGAGGGAGGGTGTGGCCTAAGGTAACGAGGTAAGAAAAGAGAATCATTAAACGTTTTCTTGCAAGTAGTCAACAGGGTTGAAAGAAACATGTTTAGAAAATAAGATGCAAATTAACTGTGATGGGAAAATGTGTTTCTTGCTCAGTCGAGTAATAATTATGCACAATAATAACTGCCCATGCAGATATTCTCCCAAAAAAGCCAGTACCTCACTTTTACTTTTGTAAACATTGATGTTTGATGTGTATTAACCCTTTGGCCATAACATATAACGTTTGGTCCAATCAGTGATCAACACCCAGCAGCTATTCTTTCCACCCAGATGATGGATGAAGCTAAAGCTCATTTACGATGACGCTTAAAAGCTGAAAGTTTTCTCTTTTTCAGATTTCAGGGTGATTCTGTGAAGTGCTGCTAAAGTTAAAGCTCAGCATTACATTCAAATGTACACCGCAGTAATTTAATTTATGGAAGGACTGGACACTCGATACAGATCCTCAGTTCCAACCGAATATTGAGCCATAGTGTTTTTTCCCATCACATGTTGTAAAATGGACATCATTGGAAGTCAGAATGATAATAGTCAATATTGTTTTTCTCCTTACGAATTTCTTCAGTTTTTTAGTTGGTTTTTTTTTTCCACACTTAAAGAGTTTCAGGTTATCAAATATCAGGCACAGAGAATCTGAGACAGAAAAATAAGCAGTTTTCAAATGATGAATTCTTTCATTTGAAGAAAAAAAATCTATCCAAACCATCTAAGATCTGTGCAGAAAATAAAATCTTTAAATTTGTTGTTACGCATTTGTGGTGACTGTCGATGAGTTTTTGCCTCATGTATCAGTTTTGAGAAATTGTGGCCCACAGTTCTTTGGATAATTTGTTTGCTTTTAACACACTTATAACTTTCCTACAAATGCAGCTTTTTTTTTTTTTGTCTCTTTCTTAGCCAGCAGGGCCTGCAGAATTTGACTGCAGTGTGTAACCCACCTTCATCTCATTGGCCAACCAATCAACACTGATTGGTTGGAGTACCAATGACAAAGATTGAACATTTTTCATCTATCTGGTGTAGCTTTGCAAGCCCACTTGTGCAGGTCTCTGTGTACAAGTCTTACACAACTTTCACATCCCTGAATGTTGTTGGTTGCTTGACTGGAAGAGGGCAAAATATTGTGGACTCTTTGTGCACGTCCCATAGGAAATGAATGGAGAGGGACTGATGTTGAGTATCAAGCCCTTTCCAGGCTGATATACCTTTAAGACTTATAGGCTTTATTTCTCTTCTGTTCTTGAATTTCTTTGGTATATAAGTGTTTTTCTTCACTCCGTGTTGTCAGACAGAGCTTATGTCTTGACTCTACAGATCGGGTTGCAACTAATTTATGATTCGGATCAAATAAAAATTTGAAAACAGCATTTTTTTTTATTTATTTACTAAAGTTGTCTTCGCCCAACATTAAACTTTGTTGAATGATCATGTTGAAACGGGTAAGTGTGACAAAAAAACAAAAACAGATGAAAGCTGCAAACATATCTGAGCAAAGCTACAGGTTGCGTTTGAGTTTCTTTGCTCTATGGCAAGCTTAAACTTTTCTCATTTGTCTCTCTGTACTGATACCTCTGACATCTCGATGCGGCCATCTTTGTTCTTGTCGAACTTCTGCATGAACTCCTTCATCCTTTCTCTGAACGTGGGGTTTGTTGGGTCCTGGAAACATTCAGTTCAGTTATGTCAGCAAAGCTTTTATGAAGGGTGCAGATCTTTGCTGATCTCGTTCTCCTGGAACTCACCACTCCTGCTCCTCTCCGAGCCGTCTCCAGCTCCCTGAAGAAGTTCTCCAGCTCCTTCCCCTCGATGTATCCATTTCCTGAAGAGACACACAGGTGCCATTAGCAACATGTGACATCAACCTGATCTCCCCTTCAGCTCCGTGTGTTCACGGGGCTTCATGTCAGAAAACACTTCATGCAGATGAGGTCAGTCGTCTTTTAATAGAAAGTTCGGAAAATCAAGACACGATAACCTCCTCTGTGGATATAAATTCGTGCAACTCCAGAAATAACGGACTAATTCATCAGCTATTTTATTATTTAAAGCTAAATTACACCCACCTACAGTCAACCAAGTTGGTAAAAATGACTATTTTTAGTCTCCTGGTCATTATCCTAAATTGAATTAAATCATATTTCTTGGATCCTTATCTCACAGGGCCGTAAAGTTAATCTTCTCTCTCCCTTATCTTGTTTCATTCTCATTCCCAGTGGTCTGATTCTCTGACAGAATCCATTCTAGGGACAAATCGGTCTGATTTGCTTCACCAAGGTATTATGGAAACCTGTGCCAATATTCTATCAGGAGGCGAGGCTGAATGGCTGGACAGATGGCTCCAAACGATGTCACTAGCTGCTTCAATAAAACCCTGGAAGGCAGAGCTGCCTCATTAAGCTCCAACAAAGATGATTATGCCATCCACTTCCTCTCGCTCCGGCTCGCTGTCTTTCTCTGCTGTTTTTACATTTGACTTTTCCTTTCTTCATCCAGCCAACATCTTAGCTTCCTTTGTTCTGTCTATGCGTGCGTGCGTGCGTGTGTATGTGTGTGTGTGCCTGTGATGTTATCAAAACTCATGAATAAAATCTCTGTTTTTTTTTTTGTTTTTTTTTCCCCTGATAGGTGGGACAGTGATGTGCTGCCGCTGAGCTTTTCTTTAGCGCTTTAGAACGAAATGTCCTGCTTGGTAATTAAACAGAGGGATGTGAAGACAATCAAACGCGCCAATTTATTTGGAGGTTCACACCGAGGAAACCTGTCGTTGACTTGATGAGTATAGTGATAGGAATAATAACCTTTAAAGCTTTTTGTGCTCTGATTGGTTCAGATCCAACATAGTGCAAGTGAATAACATGTCGGTATGTGATGTTATATGCACCTATGTGAGAGTATGCCAACTCACTTCATATTCCATATTTTAGTCATTCTGGATAAATCCTTATTGGTTGCAAAAAGAAAAAGAAAAAAAAAAAGAAGATCTACAGGATTCTGCGTCACCAGGGCCTCCAGAGACCCTGAAAATGAGGTTTTATTTCTAGTTTTGATGCTAAAACTTACCCCACAACACAATTCAACCTACCAAGAGGGCAGGTGTGCACACTGAGTGAATATTAAAAGCAAATACAACCTGCATTTGCCTTTCAAAGAAGAGCAAAGCTCCATCCATTCAAATGTTTTGTCTTGGGTAAATTGAGGAGCTAGACTAGGCTTTCTCAGTTTCCGTTTACAGGCCACTGAAAAGCAATTGATGGCTAATGCTCTAAAATTAGCTAAGTGAACAGCAGTTGTTTAATTTATTTTTTTTTTCCAGCTTTGAAGGAGCTGAAGTGAAAAGGCCTGATGGATAACAGCAGAGAAAGATGAGAGGGGCGCAGTACACAGGAGCTGCAAAAGCGACGCAATCCAGCTGAGATTTGATCCCAGTGCCAACGAGGGAATATGTGCCTCGATCGTCTCTGAATGCTTCGCCTCCTGTGTATTTTTATCTGCAACTTGGAGATGTTTACTCAGTGTGAACAAACAAATTAGTCCTCCTTTCTATCTGCGGAGCCAGGCAACACTTCCAGTAATGAGAGCAGAAATCAGACACCCGCAGCCAAATCTGCGGATGCTCACTCCTCACTTTTGTTTTGCAAAGTGGCTCGTTGCGAAACAAAAATTATGTAAAACAGCAACGAAGAAGTCGAGGCACCTGGAAGGGCAGGGTGTGGTTTCTGCCCAATTCCAACTGGCCCACGAAGTAAAACCAATAACTTTCTCTGCTCTCGTAAGAAGCTCAGCTGCTGAGCGCCTCCACCAGCTTCTCATCCTGGCTTGATTTCCCAGCGGAAAATGTTTCCACTTGTGTGCAGGCATCAAAAATGAGCGCGCAGACAGCAAATTCCCTAGAGTACAAGTGTGTAAAACAAATAGGTGCAGCACCCTGATTTTGTCTGCAGGTGTGTTTCTTGGAACATCAGGGAGTTGACAGGAATCTGACTCAGCTCAGTCTGTTTAGTGGTGATTATTTATTTTCGCAGCATGTAGGTGAAAAAGAAGTTTTGTCCTGCCTTCATCTTCATCAAATTAGAAGTACAGCTATCTAGTGTGTTTGAGATATACAAAAAGCTTCTATTGATCAGTGTAAAGAAAGTTAATTGATGCATCTACTCTCCTGAATAAGTGTAAACTTCATCACATGGTCACTGTAATGTGGTCAACACATAGGAAGACATAGGAAACTATTTATGGATTCTCGCACATTTGGTGATGCATGCAGAGTGGCATAAGACAAAGCAGACAAATCTAGCAAGAAATTAGCCAAACTTGTAAATGTGAAAGGACCTGTGCGTCCATGTGTGGTCGCCTTGACGGATTCCATGTAGATAAACGCAAAAACTTATGAAAATCTCTTCTTGCGTGAAACATCAAGCGCCTGACAAATTGCACTTAAAGATTCATTCGACCATTTTCCAAAACAGTGGCATTTTGCAGCGTTGGGGATGGCTGTTGCCCATTTCCAGCTGTCAGCAGGCGAGAGGAGAATTCACCATTCAAACATAGGGAGGCACAATTAAGCAGTGAGAGTATAATTCACCATGTATGCGAGTTTTTGGTCAATGGTAAATTGGAATTCCCCCAAAAATGAAAAAAAAAGGACGCAATCTACATGCAAGAACCAAAAACAAATAATAATAATAATAATAATAATAATAATAATAATAATAATAAAACGTATTAAAGTGCAAACGCCTATAAGGGGAAACATAAAGTCAAAGCACAGCTTATGATGAAATGAAAATCACCAACATCAGGCAGTACGTCATGTACAGACAGGACTTTGCCGAAATGCGCACAGGCTGCGCAAATCAGAGGCAACGGCACACACACACACACACACACACACACACACACGCACACACACACACACACACACACACACACACACACACACACAAAACATTTTAATCGTGTTTCATCTTCAAACCACCACATCTTTCAGCTTTTTTCACCGTTATGTCACTCGACATGATCAAGAATGTCACTGTATAAAAGAAACGCGTTTATCAGATAAAACAGACTGTTCTAAAATCAGATGTGAACTTTTTAGATTGGTAAAATGTTGTACCGCTTTGCGCCACGCTCCTTTCAGAAAAGCAAACGCCTTTACAGAATTTGACTTTCCTCCTAAAACAGCCAGTGAGAGTACTTTTAAAAGGTCTTTAATCAACTTAGTTTTAATTTCCCCACGTCAAAAATAACTTTCAGGAAAATGAAGAAATCTCTCTATTTGAAGATCTTTCAGCTGATTTTTCTGATTTATCCCTCCTGAACCTGAAGTCGGGTTGGAATAAACTGTCCAATTCAATTCAGTTTATTCCGCGGGCCAAACGAAGACAAATGCCTTCAACAATCTGCAAACGGTGAAAACCACAAGTAGGTAATAAATACAGTCCAGTTCAGTTTAGTCCAGTCTAATCTAATCACATATTCAGGTCTAATTACCACGTCGCAATTCCGTCCTAATTACAATACAATCCACAGACAGTTTATCATTTATTGTTTCTAATTAATTTTTTAAATAATGAACACATTTTTGAAGGGCTTGTCTTTTATAAAACTTCCCGTAGAAAAACAAGAAAAAAGGAGCCCTACCGTCCACATCGAAATGTTTCCAAATATCAAGGAACTGGGACGCGGTGACCTCGGCCAGGTGCAGGTGAGGAGGCTGTTGTGCTTTGTTTGCCATGATGATGAAGGTGATGAAGACGCCGCTCCTGTGGGACGCTGCTGCAGGTCAGACACCAGTGATGAAAAAAGTGACGGAGAGGAGGGGGAGAAAAGATCCGCTGCTAACTTTTTCGGTGTCTCCGGCTGAAACAAACTCCTCACTGTGGCCCCTGCTCGTCGCCCCGCCGCTTTTTAACGCGGGCGCAGGAGCGGCAGCGGCGCCGCGCGGCCGCTGGGGGCGCACTGGCAGCGTCTGAGTCAGCGCATCTGCCCGTGCGCGCGCCCGCGCGCTGCCAGGCTGCGTGCGTTTTTTTGCGGTAGGACTGCAGTGGACAGGGTGATGTGTGCTGAAGACGCAGATGGATCAACTGTTCTCTTGTTGCATCAGTTTTCCTTTGCAGCAGCTCCCCTGTGGACGCGGTGTTTTTTGATCTTGGGCGCGCGCGCACGCGTGCGCGCACGAGACCTCTGTGCTCTCGTCTAAGGTGTGTGCAAGCGTGCAGCCCCTCTCCAATGTGTGTGAGAGTCTTCTCAGACTTAATTAGAGCTTCACACACTAATCACATTTCCCACACAGCCCCCAGCCAGCGGTGATTAGCCCACATAACAAATGTAAATTATGAAAAAAAAAGAAGAAAAAAAAGAGGAGAAGTGGGGAGGGAGGCTTTTTCATTAATGGGCAGTCGAGTGTGGAGGGGACACAGATTCATGCTCACATATATTTCTTAAACTCATTTACTGCAGGAGGTCATAATATCCAAGATGAAGTAATAATACTGTAATGAGCAGCAGGACTCCCTGAAGCATCTCTCTGATCTTCAAACAGACATCATTTCACTTATGGAGCATTATTTATCCGGTTCAGATAGATGCTGTGGCAAAAAAAAAAAAAAAGAATAAAAAAAAAAAGTGAAAGAAATTAAGCAGGTCAAGCAGACAGCCGTCATGTAGTGGCTACAAAAGAAAATGAATTATGGGTTTTGGCTCAGAAGCTGCAGGTTGCTCACCTCTGACTTAGCAGATACAAAGTGTGATCTTATCTCAATACAATAAAAGTGCAACACCTTCATTTCTCATTTATCGTTGTAAAACTGTGAAGGGAAGAAATGAATCTGATCTAAGGGAGCAATTAGCTGCGGTTTCGATGTCAGCACATATCATCATAAGACTTTGTTTTAGTATTAAGTGTCATGATTTGTGGTTTTGGCGGTGGTGAGGATAGACGTGGTATTATTCAACAAAAGTAACCATCATTATTTCAGTATTTTTGATGAATAGTGATGGTTTTAATGAGGAAGCACAAAAATCAAGGAAGCACAGGTGAGCAGGGAACAGAGACACGGGTAGACGCTTGGAGTACGCAAGACACGACAGTAAAGACCCGACTGGGATCCTTCAAGGATTGAATACACAAGGGGTAATCAGGGAACACGAGAAACCGCTGGGAGCAATCAAGTGCAGATGAGATAACACGGGAACTAAACTGACACACAGAAAAACCAAATCCTCACATGAAGTCTTCACTACAAGAGCCGCAAAAAGAGCACTGGCCCCTCTTGGCCCCGGTCGAGAACTGCCCATGAGCTCAATGAGATTGATTGGAGAGCCTCTGTGGACGTAAATTCTCATGCCTGTCAGCAACATTTAGTGGATTTAAGTCTCAGCTTTGTCCAGGTCATTTGAACATATAAATATGGATACGAGATAAACTATTTCATTGCAGCTCAAACTGCTGGTAAAGTAAACCGCTGTACCATTCTAATGTCCTTTACAACCAGTGACAGGTTTTCTTTGACGGGCACCTTTTCTTCCTCAGACAGCTGAATTTCCAGATCTTTATCATTAGCCTGCAGACTTGCTGGCCACATTTGGATACCGTGACGGATTCTTCACTACATCAGAACTTCTCACGTTGGAGTTCTTGATTTTCCGTGGAAATCTTCTCAACGTTGCAACGTTGTCGACGCCACACGCAGCCATGTGAGTGCAAAGTCAAGATGGACGCATGACTTTCTTTGGTGGTAACCACCTCTGAGAGAAAAAAAGATGTCAAGCCGATCTCTTCTCTATACATCGATCAGTTTGCCGATGAGATTGAATGTTTTTTGCAACTTCGTCTGAATTTATTGTCGCCGAACCTACAAGAAATGAATTACTTTGGCAGAAATATGGAGAAAATTAAACAAATATCTTTTATTTTCTATTTTTACAATACTCTAGAATAATTTAAAATGCACCTCACAACTCTGCATAATAATCCATAACCAATTTGAACTTTCAGCATAAAAATTGAAGCTGCATAATGTGTCACTTTGTAGAATGCCTGGTATAGATTGAGTATTTTAATTAAGTTTTGTTCTTTTTCCAGTTTGAGTTGTTACAAACAAGCTCATTTGTAACATATTTTGGGGTTAGTTTGGGATGTTTTGATGTTGCAGGAGAGAAGTGTTGCGTTCCAGTTGTCTTCCAACTTTTTCCTGTCTGGATACGCAACAGATTCAGAAATGAGATTTTATTATATTCTCATATTTTTTTTTAGTTCTATATTCTCCTCTTCAGTCTTTTTTCTGCATTCATTTCCATAAATCAATTCTGCCTGGTGAATGAACAGATGATAAAATACATAAATAAGATGCAGATTTTTTTTTTTCTTTTTCATCATCATGCACAGTCTCTTTCTTCTCATGTCCCAATCAAAATCACAGAGCCTGTCAATCTTTCTTCTTTTTTCTTTTTTTTTTAAATAAAAGTGGTGCAAGAAAACAGGTTATCACAGATTGTGCAAATTGAAATCTGAGACAGTTCACATCACAAATATTTTGAGATTTGATTTTCCAGACAAGTAACTGTCAATGAAAACCAGATTTTGCTTCTGTCCAAATGCAGACTCTCCACAAGACTGAATGACAACAGACTCAACTGATGTTCACGATTAAAAAGTAAAGGCAATCCTTATATACAGACATAACTGAACTGTCTCTGCATTATGCAGCTTTGGTGTTATAGATTAAGATTAATGTCCAAATTAAAACTGGTGTCAACAAATTTCAATGATCAACAAAAAAAAAAAAAAAAAAAAAAACAACCTCCCAGCGACTTGGCATCACTGCCCTGAGTGATGCATTGTTGAACTTGACCTGTCACATCTCCACAGAAGTGGAGCAGTAATTTTCCAGATCCGGCCTGCTCACAGGTACAATGCTGACAAACTGCTGGCAGCCAGCTATGAAGGCAGTAAACAAAAGTTAGCAGAGATTGATTCAATTCAATAATAATTATTTTTTTTGTCTAAAAGACATACAAAGAAAGTGAAGCGCTAAAAGATGTGCATGTAGTGGGTGATGAAGGTAAAAGGCTCTGGATGTAAGATGGTGTTTAAAAATGTAAACTCAGCAGACCTGTCCTGCTCAATTTCCTTGGCTTCTCTTTGCACCCCAATCAATATCAGAACCTATAGGCTCAGTTGGCGTGGCGACAATAGATGGATCAACACTAGATTGCAGATGAGACCTGTCGCCAGGCTGCACAGACTGTCGAGTAAAACACACTCACTGACGTTGCTGTCATCATCTGTCCTTACAAACACACTTTGTACTTGGGCGGAGTGTTTATAATTCTGTGTTTTACTCACAACGCACAGTAGCCGTTGTGAGCTCAGTTTGGGGAAATCAGGGAAAAACTGAGGGATTATACTGAAGGTCTTTCAGAAGCATCGCAAAATTTTCACCAACTGAAGTGACTCAAAAACCATAACTCAAAATCAGAAGCAAATGCGATGAAGCGCACTCACTGATGCTCATTTGGATTCATTTCATGAATCGCTTTTTTCTTTTGTTTGTTGAACAGATTAAACAACAATGATGCAAATCTCCTTTTCCACCAAGTTTCAAAGGAACTCTATTGGATTATAATCTGGATTACAAACTGCGGAGGTCAGTAGACAACAGTTCATTTATTATTATGTGCAAAAAAAACCTACCTTGAAATTATTTGAACTTTGTGATACGGTGCTCACTGTCAATGTTGTAGCTGAAATGGATACACGTTGGACCGGACCCTTTTTTTTCTAATCTGTCCTTGTTAAATTTTTGTGAGCCTGTAAGAAAAATAGTCTCTGGTACCTTTTCTTAATCTGCAGGAATTGGCTTTCAGCTGCTGTAGCCCATCTGCTTCAAAGTTTGGCATGTTGCACATTGAAAGATTTAATTTATCTTTGGTGGCAGTGAACTGAGCTACTATTCCCAGATTTGATTTCTGGTGTCCCAGTTTGATGCAATACAGTATTAAGACTTGCTTTTTAATAGGGACCAATCTCATAGCTTTCAGCGTGGTTCTTATATTGTGAATTAACCCCTAATCCTGAGATCTGTGATCACTCTCAATGCCATGAACTGTAACTGACTACTTCTTAATAGATACCATGAGATACCATAAAAAATAAATTCCTTTATGTTAGTAGTCATTTTCCCTTTTCTTACCAAACAGATGGTTGGTTGTTTACGTCGTGTCTTTGTCTCACTTTTTGTCGTGCTGTTAAGGAGCAAATGCATGTAAATGCATCTTGGACAAACACGGGAGTTGTGTTTGTGTTATCATGCTGCCCCCCTCATTTGTGTTAATATTTCAGCTACCCAGTCAGTTGAAAATCTACAAGCTGCATGTGGATGAATAATGTAAGAGAATGGTGTGGAGCACAGAACAGCCATTTCCCCTTCACCGAAGTCTCACAGCTACTTCGTCGGTTTTAAGTGTGGCTAAAGTGACAGATGGAGAGCGAGGTGAGTGTCGGTTTGCCCTCATCTCCCTCTTCACTGATCCTCATTGTTAGACTTAGGAGAAGAAACTCTTCTTCCTCGTGGACACTAGTTTTGTGCTTCTCACTCACACACATGGTCAAACATAAAAAAAGACAACATCCATTTCAGAAAATACAGACGCTCAAACGTGTTCTGTATTTGTTTTTTATTTGGAAGCAGCAAAATTTTTCAAGAACATTGTTATTGTGCACATTAAAGTGTGAGTGAGCTGGTTTTAAACCTGGGTGCTAGATACTGTCAGCAGTTGGAAACACGCAAAGCAGTTCTAGTACAATTAAAAAGAAGAGCAATATGAAAATAAGACCTGCGACAGACTGGCGACCTGTCCAGGGTGAACCCCGCCTCTCACCCGGAGGGTTAGCTGGAGAGGCACCAGGACCCCTTCCGGCCCCCCGTTAGAAAACAGAAGGATACTAAAACGATTCAAAACCTTGAGTCATACACACTTATTTACAGAAAATAGCACCTTTCTGATTTGTGTTCACTTTTACCCCTGACTAAAGATAAACTGTTCCTCTTGAAAAAGGGCAACATGTTTGCTTCATTTTGAGTGTAGTTCCCCTTTAAGACTTCCATTAGCATCATGGTGTTCTGCCTGATCCAAATGGTTTAAGAGGTTGACTGCTGATCCTGTATTTTTTTGCCCTTTTCAGCTCTAATGAATGAGACAGTCAAGGAAAGCTGGCAAGTGTTTCCAAAGCGGCACAGAGCAGATTGAAAACTGCAGGTCGGGGTACTAAACCTCCTTCCTGTTATTACAGTGTTGTCTTTGCTTAGTGTGCAAATTGGATCCCAGCAACTGTACCTCCGTTTAAGTAAATTGTAGTAATCGAGAGTAGCTTTTCATGTCAGTGAGTTATTGAAGATTATTATAAGATCACTGACAAGAAGCCTTTCCACTTTGTGGTCAGTGTTCTAAAAATGATTCAGCTCATAATTCAATTCGAAAGAAAACAAAAATGTGTCATATATTTTAATCATAAATGCAATAAATTACTTTGTGCGATTTACACTAATTTAGAGCAAAAATAAGTACTTTTGTGCATTGTTAATTACGGATAATTTCCCTTCACTTCTGTGAATAGCAGCTAGTGTAGATTCACTATTCTAATTTGGTGGTAACACACTGATTCCTTCAGCTCTATTTTAGCAAAAATCCACCGATGGCTATATAACATGATCTAAAATTGTCTCCAAACTAGTTAGATGACTTGTAAATTTACCCTCCTTACAGGAAAACAAGATCTATAAAGCGTGCATAAAGTCTTATATTTATTACAACCAATACACTCAATCTAATACACAAGTTTAGCCGTCAAGTATTTTCAAACAATTTAGATGCTTGATCATTTAAGGCATGAAACAGTAGTCCTGCAGTGCGGATGTCAGCAATACTACGACTGTGGAGACAACATTACTGTGTTTCTGTTGTTCCTGCATGTGCAGTTTCTGAGAGGTAATTTAAAATGTTTTCACCATCACCAATTGTTCTTCAAAGAATGAACTTCCTGAAAAATATTCAGCTTCCCCCTACATTTCTTATTTCCGTTTCCAAACATTTCTCTAATGACACACATGTTGGTCAGTGTTACAGAGTCGTACCACCAGCTATGCAAGTGTAGCCTGATGTCGATTATTTTAGACAGTATATAAAAGATATAACAGTAAGACGTGAGATGAGAACCTGCAGAGGTTGTCCATTAATGTGCAAAACAGGTCATCAAAGACGTATTTTTTAAGTTAATAGATTCTCATTTCAATCTGGCCCCTTGTCTGGACTTTACAAGTGACAAAAAGGTGCTCAGGTAATTGTTAGTGGAAAATACATAATTTTAGCTGTGCAAAACAGGCATTTCCAAAATGACCTATCTTCAATTTTGACAGGCATCAAATTAAAGATAAAAATAAGGTAAAAGGCTGTTCCAGAATGTCTCGGTAGGTACTGAAGTTTTCCAAAACAACAGACTGAAACGTTTGAAAAATAATTTCCTTCACTTTGCTTTGGTTTTATGTGCAAACTTGTTCTAGAGCGAATCGTGGGTCAGTTCTTGCTTAGTACACATTAACAACAAATACTATTGATTGTCTTTTTATGTGTACTAAGCAAGAACTAACAACATTTGTTTGTTTTCACAATGTTTTCAGCCTTAGTGTCTTAAATCTTAAATATGCACAGCTTAGCAGTGCCATCAGCAACGAA